>CAMRHE010000271.1:1795000-2082500 GCA_947044405.1 Leptodactylus fallax
AAAGGTTACGGTTTATGGACGACGTATTTTTGACATTTGTCATCTTTACAACATTTGGGCTTAGAAGGATCCCAGTAAGTGATTTATGTAATCGATGAGACAAGGTCCTCTGAATAGTCAGACATCAGCTGGAATGTATTGTTGTGGTTTTAGGGTGACTAATTCTGAATTTTCACACTTAGATTTCACCCACGTTATTCCCAGGCTCCCACGATGCATTAGTGACCAATAAAACGTGTATTAGGAGTTGGTGAACTGAGGCGGTCAAGTTCAGAAATTTTTGCGTACTGCAGCAAGAGTGATTCATGGCTGCGGCCTTGTGCGATAGCGTGAAATATAATGGTTAATAATGTGAAGGCTGACTAGTGTACGGGTTATTGTGTAGACGTAAGTGGCACCGAGAGCGCCCTAAAGTAATTGTCTCTGCTTATTTTGTGCTCAGGAAATCTTATATAGCAGTAGTTCCCGACACCTGGCTCTACATCTGTTGAGAAACCACAACTCCAAGTATGGCCTGACGGTGTCTCCAAAAATAAAAGGTCCTCTGGCATTTCTTACCTCTCTAGAAGGACCTTCAAGGGTCAAGGACCAGAACTGCCCTTGCTTAGGCTGGTCTGTGCTCTGTTGACTGCTTAGGTCTGGAGGCAGAGCTAGTAGGGCATGTGCTCTTGGTGTTGAATGCCGTAGGAAGGTACACACCGACCACTTTGCCCTGGTCACCATATTCAGATACAGGGCAAGTGCTGTGAACTGAACCTTTGCCCCAGGTGAAGAAAACCCAAGCTCACGTTGCTGCTTACATTGTCTGTTAAAGGGAACCTGTCAGAAAGTTTGGGGACCCTTTCCACCAGCAAGTCCTTATGCACCAGTGGTTTAGTGTCCAAAACCTGCCTTTGTCATATCTGTGTCCACCTTGAGGGTGTTTAGATAATAACTAAAGACGTTAATACTTACTGAGAAGGCTCTCCTGGCGCATGTGCAGTGAAATGAGGTGTACTGACCTTGCAGAAATGCGCATGCGCTGAGAACACCATAAAGAGGAACCTGTCGGCAGGTTTGAGGACACTTATCCACCAGTATGTCCTTATGCACCGGTGGTTTAGTGTGCCAAATCTGCCCATACCGTGTCGGTCCACCTTGGAGGTCTTTAGATAAAAACTAAAAATATTAATACTTATCAAGAAGGTTCTCCTGGCGCATGCACAACTGATTGAGGCACACAGACTTTGAAGCATTGGGGACCCGCATCTATTAGCCTGGCACTGGTGGTTTTGTGTCTATGCCATGTCTATCTGACTTGGAGGTGTTTAGATATAAGTTAAAAATGGTAATTCTTACCGAGAGGGTTCTCCTGGCGCATGCGCAACTAAGTGTGTCATGCTAACCTTCGAAAACTATGCATGCGCATACTTGCTAGCTTTTCCAAAAAATTCAGGAGGCTATCGCAAAGAGGGTGACTGACATCTGGAAGAGTCAGCAAATCTGCCAGCACCGGACTCTTTGTTATATTATATATGATATGGGCACAAAAATGAGATGTGACTGGCACATCACAAAGCGGAGTGTGTCAGGCCCCAAATAAGGTGGGTCTTTACCAAGGGATTGTAGGGACGCCAGGATGAGTTGAGTCTCACAGGGGCCAATTTAGAAACGTTGTCAAGTATGCGCATGCACCGAAAACACCAGAGATGAGTCATTATTGGTCAATATTAAAGTTTTTAGAATCCTGGGGCAGACAGACTTGGGATACTGAAGAACATGCTGATGGTTTAGTGTCCCCAAACCCACTGACAGGTTCCCTTTAGGCATCTCTTGTTGATAGGCCGTGCATGGTATTGCAGATCGGTCCCAGTTATCTGAATGACGCGACCAACACAAGCCACAGAGTCTTTCTCTTACCCTTGGACAATCCCTTTAGGACGGTGTCCCTTCTTGTTAGCTGTTATAACCTGGTATCGGTGTTCTGTCAGCCTTACGACTACAAATTGCTTCTTCCCTAATGAAAGACGCTGCACATTACACAATGCCTCCGATCATCAGCGCCAAGCGTGGCAATATCTAATGACCACCCAAATGAATATTAGCCCCCTCCCCGGACTTCATTATAGTCCGCTAATGTGGTTGTAAGCCCCCAAATTAATATTTAAGACTGACTGATAATGTTATAAATCCTCCGACCGTGACACTTGAACGGTTCTGTGGTTATCCCTTAATTGAATGGAGAAGATGACATGTCTATTAGTGAGGTGCGGCCGGAGCGAGATAATACAGGACAGGACTTATCAGAGACGCTTCACTAAATGGACTCTGAGACAATGCTTCAATGATTCAATTAAAAACTGGATATGAGAATTAGGATTCCACGCACATCGGGACGAAATTAATAAATGACTCCACATCTCCCGGGGCGAATACCAATGTATGTAGGAAAGCCCCGGTAATCCGGCAAACCCATAGAGAGATGCTGGATTACTGGCCAGGTCACATCACCAGTACGGTAACAATTAGAGATGAACTAACCGGTTTGCAACAAATCGAATTTGTTACAAACTTCCCCCCAAAATTTGGATTCTTTGAATTTCAATTTTTGGGGGGTTCGATTCACCACCTGACATTTTTTATTTTGAAAAATAAAAAAAATTACATTACTAACTTTTCCTGGGCTTCGCAGCATGCTCAGGTGTTCAGGGCCTCCTCCTTGGTCCCTTGTGTCATCACATCACTGAGACATGTGATTGGACCAAACTATTTATTTTTTTTTTTTTGGCCGCTATTTTTCTGGCCAGATTCCAGGCAGAAAAGGTGTTATTAAACAAAAAAACAACAAAAAAAAAATACCATTGCTTACTTTTCCTTGGCTCCGTGCGGCGTCCTCAGGTGTTCAGGTCCTCCTCCTTGGCCCTTCGTGTCTCCTCTGAGGCCTGCGATTGGGCACATCCAATTTAGACCAAATAATTTATTTTTTGGCCGCCATTTTTCTGGCAGTTTTTCAGGCAGGACAGATGTTTCAAAATAAAACAATAAGATTACTTACCCTTCCTGTGCTCCGCTGCAGCGTCCTCAGGTGTTCAGGGTCTCCTCCTTGGTCCCTTGTGTCACCACTGAGACCTGTGATTGGGCACATCTTGTTTGGAACAAAAAACACATTTTTGCCCACACTCTTCATGAATTCCAACTTCGCAAAGGTTCATTAGGAGGCCATTTTTCTAAGACATGAAGGTCCCAGAGGTGAGAAGTACATCTGTTCGAGGCTAACTAAAAAATACCGGGTCCCATAGCCAACATATGCCAATTCATTCTATGCAATGTCATGGAAATTGGACGCCTTGTAGTCCACAAGCTGAAGTTAGTTGACTGAAGGCTACCTTGATCTACTAGACAGTTGTGATCTCAATAACTGGATTGGTCTTGGCATGTTAAGTGGTTGATGGAGTCTCTAGGGCACATTTCTCAGGTACCCTTCCTATAAGATGGCCCTACGATGCCCTAAGGCATGGTCATAGAGGTCTGGCCAGACTACTTGAGTAGTAGTAAAGGGATTCTTGAAGAAATCTTGCTTACGCCACAGCTATAATGTATGACTAAGGATATTTTATTCTGCTTAGATGCTTGGAATAGTATCCACATATGTTGGAATTTATCCGAGGTCTCCTGAGTTACGCGATAAGCCCGGTCACCTTACGGGTAGCAGCCGCCGCACAGGAAACAAATGATCCAATCAATCTTAACGATACAACTTGTTTATTACAAAGAGCGGAATGGGCCTCCTAAGTCCTTGTTTACACATCCTATAATGGCCGTACTTCACGTTTTATGTCCCGCTGCCTGCGTTTATCTTGGTCATAATGAATCCCTGACCGGCGCGACTGCAGTGTATTTCACAAATAGATAAAGTGACTTGACACGTCGTCTCCAACATCCCTGTTCCAATTATAGAAGTGACTCGGTGACGTGAACCAGGTAACAATAGGGTCTGTGCTTGTGAGATGAATAAAACACGTAGCCCCGGGGCTCAGACTATAGACATGGCGAGATCCCAGGACTACAGCGTCTTTACTGAAGGGGAAGGGGTGCTCTAGTGAGTATATATCTATACATATGGAAGAAGACTGAATGGAAATAAATACTGTACAGGTCAGAAGAAAGCCATACTGAGTTAAATCATTCTTGGATGGAATTCAGGTTGACCTGTGGTGGACATCTGGTGGAGCTTGTGGTATGGAATGACATACAAATTATGTCTCTATCTCTAAACCTTCTCTGGTAGACGAGTCAGATGTGCCAAAGAGGTTATGTGATACTTTCTCACTTCTTCGAAAGAGTCTATGGAGCAGGAAATACCATACTGGATTAGTCAAGATGGAGAGAATGACCATGGATCTTATGAAGGTATGGACTTCCCAGATCAGATCCCCAGGTCTAGTAACTACTGGGCAACAAATGTGCTAGTGAAAATGTAACTTGCAGGTTATGAACGCAGCAATGACAACTAACTAGGGATTGAAGGGATGTTTTACTGAAACTTAGGAAAGCAAGTACAACATTATGAACAATAGACAAACTTGTGCACCAACAAGAAGGCTTGGGTTTTATTGGTCTTCTTTAGCAGTCTTGCCAATGTAGTGGGATTCTGCTTCTTACTTGGACGAGATACAGGGCAACGTTTCTGGGGCTGCTTCCAGTAGCTGAACGTCACTTACCACTCTCTGGTCTCCGTTACATTGCCCACACTGTCCATGTCTTGTCTTGTTAATATGGCTTCTTCTCAGTTGGCTGCTTAACCAGCTTGAGCACTCCATTAGCCTTTTTCCTCTGCATGCCAACACCGAGATTTCTTGGGTTCTACCAGTGTGTAGGCACCTGGCCAATTCCATCTCTTGCTTGGGCGAGATAGAGGTAATTCTTCTGGGGCTGTTTTCACTAGCCAAGCCCTACTGACCACTCACTGGCCTCTGGTACACTGTTCCACACTCTATGTGTCCTGTACTTCACTTCAGGCTTCATGGTTCTGTAGTCTGGATTCTCCTAATTTGCCTCTTCACCTATGTGGGCCCTCTGTCTCGATTCTATGTGTACAAACTGTCTTGAGTTGCCACACGACCACATGGATAGGACCAATGTCCTCTAATGCTCGGGGATTTGCTTCTCCCCCTGTTACAAAAATATCAAGAAGGACATGATGATAAGACAGATGTGTAGGTGATGGGATAATCAAGGAAAGTGTTTTTGAGCCCTGAAGAAGTACCACAGACGATACAAGACCAAGACAGAAAATGAAGCCAAGCTTGAAGATGCCAGGCGTTCATCTAAGGGGCAATCCAGGAACAATGGTCAAACTGACAGGCAATATAGAGAAGACACAGTACAGATATAATAAATGCAGTATAAACTATACTGAGGTTTAGACGAGGATTGGAGAGGCCGTGGTGACATCATTGGGTAACACTATGGACCCAGACTCAGCCTGGTGCAGAGAGACACCATTGGGCAACAGCAGACCACTGGTTCATAATTTATGGGTTTTAGTTGATGATTTTGGTGCCTTTCAATGCCTGACGGAATATAGGAAATATATAGAGTACTACAAGTCATATGATATAGCTTGTCCATGATGTTGAGGCTCCCAAAAAGTTACAGTCCAACACTGGGACAATAACACTTCAGCCCCCATATACGTCCCCGGAAATACTGAAGAACCGTAAAGGTCTAAGATGGTTCCAACTGAAATCTATAGAGATAAATCCTCAGTTTGTGGCTTTGCGTGGCATGGATTGGCATTGAGCTCTACCTATCTAATCCTTCTGCCAGCCTATTCCATAAACCATACATTGATGTGTTTATGTTCCCCTGATTGGGTTTTAAAAGGGTTAAATGTTGCAGGAAGATGACATATTGTACGCTTGAGAGGTGCTAATCTTTTTGGAGACAGCTGTCCCCACCAGGTCTTGTCTCCGTTAAGTACCCCTGACAGGTTGCTCAGTTGACAGCTGCCCCTAGACCGCAGTTGGAGCACAGTTGTTTGCACACAGATGCCCTCCGCTTCCGGCTCAGACCACATGTCGGTTAAATAAGATGATGTTCAAGAGATGGATTTACAATAAACAGACAGCTCTGTGTGCCCGTGAACGCCTCATTACGCAGGGCAAACTCAGGGATGGCAAGACAACACGGAAGAACTAAGACACCATCAACAAAACAACACACTGGTGAAGACTCATTTAATGGCTGTGGTCAGCTTCAAGGGATTCTCACGGTGACCACTATGGGCCTTGTGGCTGCAGTAATCTATCTGGTCTGTGCTGACTGTATCCGGCCCTGATACATTCATACCTGAGCAGATGCTACGGCGACGCATCTGCAGGGCCGGCTCCAGGCTTGTGTTGGCTCTTGCACAACAGAGCCTCAGTGGGCTCCATTGCAGCACAACTTATGTGGCGGCAGTGTGTTCCTCTAAAAGCCACAAAATTGGGTGGTTTTGCTGAGGCAACCCCTGTTATAGTTACTTTAGGTCATCTGATGATTTCAACCTTTACCCCTTGATACCCAACACACAGTATAATGGTCCCTCTAGTGCCCAACACACTGTATAATATTCCCCTTGTGCCCCCTACCCAGTATAATGGTCCAATTCTGCCTCTACACAATATAATAGCCCTCTTAAGCCCCCCCAGTATAATGGCCCCCTCCAGCCCCCACGCATAGTAAAATGGATCCCTTTTGCCCTAACATACAATATAATGGCCCACTATTGCTCCATACACCATATAGTAGCCTTTTTCTCCCTCACAGTTTAATGTCCACTTTTTTGCCCTCACACAAAGTAAAATTGCTCCCTTTTTTGCCACTGAGCACCATGGAATGGCCCCTGCAGACAGTATAATTTTACCCTTTTGTCCCATGCACAGTATAATGACCCCCTTTTGCCCCCATACACAGTTTAATAGCCACCTTTTGTCTCCACACATAGCATAATGGTCCCCTTTTACCACTATACACAGTATAAGAGTCCCCTTTTTGCCCCCACATGGTATAATAGTTTCTGGCTCCTATGGGGCACTGGAGAGCGAGGGGTGCTACAGATCTAAGTATTACGTACTATTCATTGTTCCCTTCGGCTCCCCAGCCCTCTCAGAGCTCTGGCACCAACACAACTAACTCTCTGAGCACCTGAACAAGGAATGGAAATCTGTAGCACCGCTTGGCCCCTGGGCTGTTAGCAGGCGATGAGTGCTTTGGGCGATCAGTGGGCCCCCTAGCAGCTCTGGGCCTTGGCACCTGCCCTATTCTCGTGTATTCTCGTGTACTTGGAGAGACCAGGTAGTTCACTATATCCACACAACTGAAAGCAGCCAAACCCAGAGACATAGCTATAGGGGATGCCAAGGCAATGGTTGCACTTGGGTCCTGACACCTGAGGATACTCAAAAGCCTACTGTCTATACCATATAGGAAGACACTAGTATTAGAAATTACATATAATATTTAGGGGTTAGATTATACATTGGGGCCCAGAAGCTTTCATATATGTCTCTGGCTCACACGACTAGTTTGTGCTTTCATATACACAGTAAAAACTAACAGCCGACTGCCCGCTGTATACACATGGTGCACCATAATAATACCACATGGTACAATTATCTGAAAAAAATGGCCTATACCGTCTTGGACATGAAATTTCTTGCCCTTTCCTACATATTTTCTTTAATACAAGCTATTAGACAGTACTTCCTGTGACAACTTCTGACCACATAGTTCCATGTGAGGGAATGGTGGTCACCCAGACAGGAAGTACCTACAGCTGACTTATAACATCGTATAGAATACCCTGACATGATGTTCTAGGGGAGACATAAGCGTATATTCTACAAGTATGTAAAACTGAGAAACCTGTGTGCATACAAGTACAGAAGTAGAGATATACTTTTATTTTACCTCGAGACATCTTTAAGAATGTCAGGACTCCTTCTCTCTATTCTTCATTATCACAGCTCTGTGGATTAAAGGACATTAAGCCAAAATTACCTTTATGGATTGGAAACAGTCAGAGAATGTGCCCTTGATGCATGTAAATCATCCTCTGTTCCATCCTCCGTGCCATTGAATATAGACAAGCGCAGCCAATTAAATTTATAACAAAAAAAAACAAAGGCAACTTATAATAGAAACCTCCTCGCCGCCACTCTAGGTGGAACGTTTCTGCTGGAAAAACAGCTCTGTTTACAAATTAAATCATGTACTGGCTCAACCTGAGCTTAGAAAACATCGCCCACGGATCGCTAGGATCCAGGAAATGTACATTTTGCATTGACGTGGACCAGGGTAGAAGATTTCTGCCCACTAATGCCTGACGTGGGTCACATACACAACGTTACTTCGGTAAAGGTCATGGGGGTAGTATACAAAACCAGCAAAGGTGTATGAAGAAGGTGATCGTGTGCTTCTATGGGGAGGAGACCAAGATCTGGTAGTTTTATTGATTGTCGAGAAGCTGTGCAGGGATGCCCTGACCAGAGGACCTACAAGCAAGGCTGTGGGGAATTAACCCAATGATTATGGAAATAAGATGGGTCAAACATCCACCAAGTCATGTCCGTGGTGGTAAAAAAAGACTCCCCACTTTGGGACTCCTAATGTCTATGTATGGGCCTAATATGAGTAAGATGTAGAGATGAATGAACCAGTTCGCCATGAGCATGATTCATTACAAATTTTACCAAAATTTCGGGCTTAGCTGAAACCAAAATTTTGGGGGTTTGCCACCCAGGAATCACTATTGTACTATCCCTAGACTATAACAAGTGGAGGCCCAGGGCATCAAGGATTATCATAAAAAACCCTCTCAGCACTTCCAAATTGGTGGTTGTGTCCATAAGGGCACTTTGTAGATGTCCTAATAAAGAAGGGTTCATCCAACAGATCCTCATTATTTGACTCATTTTCTGACTTTAAGTTGGTCATACACTCTCAACGGCTCAATGCTCGCTTGGCCAACTACTTTTCCTCCAAGAACATATGTTTTCGATGGTGAGTGTAAAGTAAGCCACCTCCACACACACGGACAGAGCAAGTTGAAATTTAACATACCGAACCCTTCTTTTTTCTGGAGGAAGAGTCAGGACACCCTCAAGATGGTCCCTGATGAAATAAGTGTTTCAGCAGCTTAACTCTAGTGACAACACAGGATTTAGTCTGTTGAAATTCGGCATGCTTGACCCTTCTTTTTATCAGGGTAAAGTTGAGACATCCTCAAGATCTGCCAAAATCAGCAGGTTCGGCAGCTTAACTCTAGCAAGAAAAAAGGATTTAGCTTGACGAAATTCGACATGCCTGTCAATTCTTTTTTATCTGGAAAAGTTGAGACACCCTCAAGATAGTCAGCAAGCCCTGCCGAAATCAGTGGGTTCATCTGACTTTACTCTTATGTAGTCTTCTGAGTTTAGACTTGAGAATTGTGTTGAGCCCTCAAGGCCTTCAAGGCCAAATTTTTAGGTTGAAAGTCACACGAAAAGCAACCTTGTCTGTTGATATCTTGTTTTGCACCAGCTTAGATAAAACGGTGCGCGCACACACACACATTTCCCAGCCTTCCTCTTTCCTTTACATGTATTGTTTAACGACAACATGAATCTTAGCCTTGTCTTGAACTGGAGGAAGTCAAGATAGTTCCTTCACGAAATCTGAGGTAGAGTAGGCAGTAAATTGTCTGTCCTGAGCTACCTAGGGAGCCAAGCAATGATGACCAGTCACTCCTCAGGATGTCAGAAGAGGCTTCAGGAGATAATGATGATTAATCGTCCGCAGTTTACCCGGGACCCTGTGGACACGACAACCATGATTTGAACTGGCTGGAAGTGTCCTCCAGTTCATTAAATATCTCCGCTCTCCACGGCTGTCTCCGACGTCTCTTGTATTGAACTAATTCGGTTTTATAGGAGCTTGAAATCCTTCATTGTGGAAATCAATACAGATTTACGGGACTCTAAAGACGTCAGTGTGACCTGGACAGTGAGGGCTATAGCGAGAAATCACATTGCTTTATATAAGGCTAGGCGCCTGGTTTTAGGTATGGAGAGTTCTCTCGTTGCCGGCGCCAGTGGTTCACTAGGTACCAGGGTGTTCTATCCACTTTTACGCTGATGTCTTGTTTTGAAAGCTATTGTAGATCAAGGAATTGATCTGTAGGGATTAATAATTAGTTAAAATAATCCTTTGCATCCCTTCACCCTAAATATCATTTTCAAAACAGGGCTGTACTAAGACCACTCTGAGCCTTCAAGGTCGACCATGACATCAACTGTGATATCAAAAAACAAGGGACAACCTAGACTACCCTGATTCCTCAGGCTATGACTACTCATCATGACCCATGTTTTACCTACCCTGAGAGACTTCAGACTCAGACTGGTCATTACCCATGTTATGCCAACCTAGGGCGAGTTAAGAGTGCCCTCAACCTTCATACTGGAATTGGTCATCACCCATGTTATACCAAACCTGAAATGATTATGGGTACCCTACACCTTCAGACTGGGACTAGTCATCACTCATGTTATACCAACCCAGGAAGGATTATGAGTGCCTTCTGCCTTCCTACTGGGACTGCTCATTACCTATGTTATATCAATTCAGGGAAAATTAAGGGTACATCACCCATATTGTACCAACCCAGGGAGGATTAAGCGTGTCCTCAGCCTTCAGACTGGGACTGGTCATCGCCCATGTTGTACCAACCCAGGGAGGATTAAGCGTGTCCTCAGCCTCCAGATGGGGACTGGGCATCACCCATGTTACACCCGATCAAGGGAGGACTAAAGGTGAGCAAAATCTTAGGAAGCTGTTGGCCTTGTTTGGCAGAAAGGTATTCTTACTCCGACTCTCCACCATATACATTTTCACTCAGCCATACATGTGTTTTTAATGGAGATTGGGGAGTAAATCACTTCCAGACCCCTTGGGAACCTATCTCCTGAAGGATGGAAAGATTGGGCATGTTAAAAATCCAACATGCCTGCTCCTTCCCATCTAATGGTAGAGTAAAGTCTTGTGGCCTGCTTGCAAATGATATTATATTAGTCAGTCAGTCCTGCAATGGGTTCAGCCAACTAATATCTAATGTGTATGACCTTAAGGTTGCCCTAAGCCCTCAGGCTGGAATAGGTCAGAGCCCCTTGTACTGTGATGTCACTAAGTTCTATATATTTAGCCAATCAGGTGATAAAAGCAAAAAGTTATCCAGGTGGTCTAAAGTTGGGCTCCATCTTTTAGATTGGGTTATTGGGAAGTTTATGGGCCTCAGTCCAAGGTGTAAGGCCTTGGTCACAACTGATGATTTTCTGGTCCCAACTACTGGGACCCACCAGCAATAAGCCCATAAGACCACCTGTCGAGAGAGCGAATATGAAGGATGTGGCTGAGATCTTGACTATGGGTCACCAGTAGATGCACATACTAAGGCGATACTCTTCATACAGATACTGGATGACATGAACAGATAGAAGAGACATCTAAGGGTTATATTGAAGGCCCTCGTACACCACGAGCCTGCCGTTCCCCATTATTGCCCCTCTGTACACAGTTCACATGTGGCCTGATCAGATAGTATATAGTATATAGTATATATATGGTACTGGGGGAGGGCAAACCTCAGCAGTATGGATTGTTCCTCCCCCATATTGTTAGTATTAGCCTGTGTAAATGTCTCTGAGGGTGTATCACACATGATAAACTTGTATATACTGGGTTAACAGATAGAATCAGTACAGGAGGCTTAGATACACCAGCTCAGCTAATAGTATCGTATGTCACAGGTTAGTAGAGAACATCATACAAGAAGGGCTTAGATACACAGCACAGCAGGCAGTATCATATATGATAGGCTTAGATACACTGGTTCAGTAGCCAGTATCACACATACAGTAAAAGACTTGGATACATATTTTCAACAGGCAGTATAACACATGGCAGGCTTAGATACATGGGTTCAGCGGCCAGTATCACACATAATAAGCTTATATACATTTGTTCAGCAGCCAGTATCACACATTATCATCTTAGATACACTTGCTCAGCAGCCAATATCACACATGGTAGGCTTAGGTACACTTCTTCAGCAGGCAGTATCACACATGGTAGACTTGGATGCATGGGTTCAGAAGCTGGTATCACACATAAGCTTAGATACACTTACTCATCTGGCAGTATCACACATGATAAGCTTAGATACTTGGGGTCAGTAGCCAGTACCATACATTATAGGATTAGATAAACTTGCTCATCTGGCAGTATCACACATGATAGGCTTAGATACTTGGGGTCAGTAGCCAGTACCATACATTATAGGATTAGATAAACTTGCCCATCTGACAGTATCACACATGATAGGCTTAGATACTTGGGGTCAGTAGCCAGTACCATACATTATAGGATTAGATAAACTTGCTCATCTGGCAGTATCACACATGATAGGCTTAGATACTTGGGTTCAGTAGCACACTCTCCCCGGAAATGCTGTTCTAATGACATTCAGGAACATAATGGTTAATCAGGATTTTGGTGGCAAACAATGAGGAACAGAGGGGAAGACAGATGGAAGGAGAAGCAGAGAATGGCAAGGAGATAAGGGGAACAGAGAGAGGCGAGAAGAGACAGCCCCCGAAATAGAAATCTCTCCTCCAGCTCCTCATTTGCATGTGTCTGCATCCTAATATCTCCCCATGTTCAGAGCTCCACTTGGCACTTAATGAATAGCTACAAGACGTCTTCATCCAAGATTATCATTGTGGCTGTGATCCGGGCCCTTAGCATGAAGGAACGGGCCCTCCCCTCCTTAGCATGTGCCACTTCTGAGGCATTTGGGCACAGCTTGAGGGGCGGCGACTGCAAATCTATCCGCCTGGCTTATATCCCGTCTAATTCTGACTTTATTAGCAGTCTCCAAAGTGAGATGTCTTCATCTGAAGATGGTTCCAGCTCCAGCCGAGAGGAGCAGCCTCAGCCTGCACATGGACAGCTCAGTCTTCTGGACTGTATGGAAAGGGGAACACCGCCTAAAATACCCCTCAACTGGAGTAAGGCTGGTGGACCCCATGCCAACTCCGAAACCAGAACCACCCGGCCTGAGCTGGTGTAATTCCAAGCCTCTCCACGTAAAAGACATGTGTATCACGTGTAAATCATGATAAGTCATGCCCAGTGGCCCCCTGACCTCCTGCCTGACCCATACCTCCCAATTTACATAAATTAGAGCGACTAAAATCTGCAGCAAACATAGCGCACTGTGGTAAATGTATGTAAGGTAAGCCATGCCTCCAACCAAACCAGCCCATAGCTCTTCGAGGCCGGCCTATTCCCACCCATTCTCTTTAAGCCCACACAGTATAATGCCCCCTTAGTGCCTCATACAGTATAATACTTCCTTAGTGCTCCCACACAGTATAATGCCCCCCTCAGTGCCTCATACAGTATAATACTCCATTAGTGCCCAAACACAGTATAATACCCCCTCAATGCCTCATACAGTACAGTTCTCCCTTAGTGCCCCATACAGTATAATACTACCTCACTGCTCCCATACAGTATAATGCTACCTTAGTTCCCCCATACAGTACCTAATACCCAGTACAGTACAGGACCAAAATCTGCAGCAAACATAGTTCTCTGTATTAAATTTATGTAAGGTAAGCCATGCCTCCAACCAAACAGCCCATGGCTCTTTGAGACTGTCTATTCCCACTCAGTCCCTTTAAGCTCATGCAGTATAATTCCCCCTTAGTGACTCATACAGAAGAATGCCCCCTTAGAGCCCCACACAGTATAACACTTCCTCAGTGCCCCTATACAGTATAATGCCTCCTCAGTGCCTCATACAGTATAATATTCCCTCAGTGCCCCCACACAGTATAATGCCTCCTCAGTGCCTCATATAGTATAATTCTCACTTAGTGCCCCATACAGTATACTATTATAATACTCCCTCAGTGCCCCATACAGTATAATGCCCCCTCAGTGCCTCATACAGTATAATACTCCCTCGGTGCCCCCACACAGTATAATGCCTCCTCAGTGCCTCATATAGTATAATATTTCCCTCAGTGCCCCATACAGTATAATGCCCCTTCAGTGCCTCATACAGTATAATGCCACCTTAGTGCCCCCATACATTATCATGTGCCCCTGTGACTCCCACACAATATAAAGTCCCCTTGTGGCCCCCACAAAGTATAGCAACCACTCAGTGTCCCCCACAGAGTATAATGACCCCCCCTACACAAAGTATAATGTTGCTCTTTTGGCCTTCAAACAGTTTAAAGTCTCCCTTGTGGCCCCTACACAGTATAATACCACCCACATTATGAACCCCTAAACAGTAGAATGTTCCTTTACTGACCCCCACACAGTAGCATGTCCCCTATGTGGCTTCCACACAGCGTACTTGCCCACGCACAGCACAACAGCCCCTTGTGGACTTACACAGTAGCCTGCCATTCTTGTGTCCTTTTCCTCTCTGGTGAGCTTTGCCAAGTTGGAGGGGAATTGGGACTTGAAGGTGTGAAATAAGTTCTGTGGGATGTGCATATTATTTAGGCCTCTTATTCTCAAAGGGATTTTCCAGGATTTTTTATGGCCCAGAAGAGGTGCAGAAACATAATAAACACTTACACATACGCACTATCTCTCTCCTCCTGGGCTCCTTGTGGCCTCCTGAGCTTCCTCTTCAGTCATTTTCTAGCCTCTTCTGGCCTCCTGGGTGAGATCACAGGCCCCAGGGAACCTCTGAGGCCTGTGATTGGTTCTGAACAGTCACATGGAGCACAATGAGGCCATGGCACTTTAATGGAAGAGGCTTGAAGACGACCGAAGAGGACCCCTGGGAACGGCAGAAGCCACAAGGGAGACCAGGAGAGGCTCCAGAAGGTGAGTATCACTGTTTATTATGTTTTCTCCACTTAAAAGACCACAGAGTACACTAGTGATTTGTGCATGGTGAACCCCAAAAATTTTGGGCCTAGGTCGAATCTGAAACTTCTGGAAAATTCAGAACGAATTGAGTTTGTTCCAAACTGGTTCACTCATCTCTACCTAAAGGCTTAGTCTCTCATGTCTGGTGCCAGTAAAGTACAACCCCCGCCCCCAAATTATGTAATGCCCTATGATGTGACCACATCTGAGGGTGTGAATAGTTTTTGATCCTGGCATAGGGGCTTTATTACAGTATCGATGGGCAAATATGTCTTCTGGACGAGCCCGTGTAAAAGCTCTGAAGTAACTGAACCTGGACGTAAGTCACCAAGGAGGTCTAAATTGTAAATGTCAACATGGCAGCTGGGATATGGCACCCTGACAGATACATGAAAGCGAAGGGCCCCCTCGAATACTCTGATCCTTCTGTGTCTGGGGGCGAGGAGTAGGAATGAAGTGGCCGTGATGATCTGCTTTACCATGGAAACTCGGCAGTGATCTGACAGCTATTGAACTGTACTCCGAGCCTCCTGTATATCATGACCGCTCAGGAGCCTATAGGGAGGACCCTCCATTATCCTCCAAGATGTGCGCTGACCTTTACATAAGAAGAAGCTCCTTGTAAGTGTTTGGATTCCTGTTCCTCCCTGACCTCAGCTCTCTAGTATAGGAAGCACAGGGTAAGAGGAAAGGGAAGGTGATGGCGTTCCTCCCTGGAGCACAGGAATCGAGCCGCCCACGAGAATGAAGGAGCCTTGCCCCTTATATAATTTACTCTCCAGGCCACCGTCTAGTATTTTCGGTAGCTCTTCCCCGCTGAACCATTACGTCTAATAGATATAAGGCAAATTATTTCTAGCAATAACTGGGAAAATAACAACTGGACAACTGAAGTCGAGGCTGTAAAATTCTGCTGGAAATGGCTCATAATCATCTTTTAATGTGATTTTCGGCAGTGCTTTACTGCTGGACAAGTGTGTTCCATCTAATGTACCGATATGTAATGAAAATAGAAGTATATTGGGCTGTTATAAAGTTCAGCCATTACGGCAGACTCCTATGGGGCGCCGCAGTGCATTTAGTAAACACAGAATACGGCAAAAATATGTCGTAATCGGGAAAAATATTACAATAACATAAAATGTATCTTGTATTTGCAAAAATACTCACAAAATTCACGGGCTCCGCATTGATCTGTGCACAAAAAGCGCAGCTTGTGGTTACGGAATCAGTTGTACGGACACAAAAGTGTATTTTGTTACCTATTGGGTGGATTTATTAACCCATCTACGCTAGGTTTCCAAGGGGCACATTTTTGGCATATGGCCCTTTCTTGCGGCAAATCCCTCGTTCTGTGCCTCCCTCGCCACTTTTTGTGAAAGTGGACAGAGCTGGGCGAACAAAATAGCATTCCATGTCACCAAATAATAACCTGTGTCACAAAGAACATTCCGCGTGACAAAATGATATTCTGTGTCATATATTGGTCGGTTCACAATGTGAACATTCGTGCCAAAGATGCAACACTTCCCCCATGCTGCGCCTCGCTCGCAAGTTATACCGGAAGTCTTCGCCAGTCCCTAACTAGAGTAGGCATTGTGGACACCCCATAGACTCCTCCATGCAGGTTACTCTCCATCGCATGCCAGCAGAGTCTAGGCTCATGGCCTCATAAACACAAATTTTTGTCTGTCTGCTATCCATTTTATTTTTTAGTGGATAGCTGGAGGACCCATTCATTTCTATGGTCCATGCACGCAATCAGGATTTTTAGGTACGTTCCATGTTTTATGGACTCTTACGCAACAATGGCCATGTCCATATAGCCTACCTACCGCTACCTTTTGATCAGAACTTTGGAATGGGAGTTGTCACTCCATGTGGGGTCCATGGGACCAAGTGTCAAAGCTCAGCACAGGTCCTTTTCCTGTCCATTTTGCGGATTGGCCTTGTACTTTCAAATTATAGGGTATGTTCTATTTTTCATGGACCTGTACACGATAATGGTCATGTGCAAGTAGCCTACCTACGGATATCCTTGGATCCAAGACCAGCACCGCTTTGGGATTGGTGTTGTAGGTCCATGGGCCCAAGAGTCAAAACTTAGCACAGGTCCTATTCCTGTCCATTTTTTGGCTTGGTTTCGACATTCAAATTATAGGGTCTGGTACGTTTTTCATGGACTCATACATGACAATAGTTATGAGCATGCAGCCAACCTTGTAGCCGTAGCTACCACTACCTTTGGATCCAAGACCAGCACCACTTTGGGATGGGAGTTGTAGGTCCATGTGGGGGCTGTGGGAACAAGTGTCAAAACGTGGCACAGGTCCTATTCCTGTCCATTTTATGGCTTGGTCTCAATATACTATTTATAGGCCATATCCCATTTTTCACGGACCCCATACTTGACAATGATCATATGCATGAAGCCTACCAAGCACTATCAGTTGATCCAATCCAAGGCCAGAACCAGTTTGGGATGGGAGCTGTCGGTCTGCATGGGGACTGTGGGACCAAGATGCAAAACTCAGAACAGGTCCTGTTTCTGTCCATATTGTGGCTTGGTCTCGACCTTAAAATTACAGGGTCTGGTACTTTTTCATGGACTCATACATGACAATGGTCATGATCATGCAGCCAACCTTCTAGCCTAACCAACCACTACCATCACTTCCAGGACCAACACCACTTTGGGATGGGAGTTGTCACAGGCATGATGACAGATATAGATTGCTAGAATATAATTTAGGTGCTTCTGGTGGTGCCCTTCATTGTTGTGGGGATATCCCAGACTGGGATGGTGGAGAGATAGACATTACAGCAGGCTATGCAATCTCATAGTACCAGAGGAACCAGGACGGTCTTGAAGGTCCAGCAGAAGCCAACCCTATTAGAAGCCAATCACATATCATTAGGGTCTTGTAAGTAAGGGTAGATCTTGGAGGTAGATGGTCGGTGGTCCTCAGAAGTCATCTTCTCTGGTGAACCCAAGGATTCTCAACTAGCCATTATAATCAGACGTCCTGCTCCTCGAGTGACAAGTTTTCTTCTTATCATGAACAGTCTTGCAGGGCATTATGGGTAGGGGCAAACACAGCAGAGCTGGCAGCTCGTGACTCTGTGTCTTTGCTCGCCTTCACGTGAATAACTAATAATCTTTTTATTTGCTTTGATCCATATTCCAAAGCCAAACAATTTACAAGAAAAACAATCAAATTAAAGCAGGTGGCAGGGCCCATAAAGGAGATAATAACTGCAGCGCCGAGGATTTACCAAGATTACAGCCGACAAATATGTAGAAAGCCGTAATGGAAAATCAGTGTTTGTTTTATGTGGAAACCATGAGAATATCAGGCGGCAAATGGCGGGAAGATTCACAGGTAATCTGAACACAATGACAAGTTAATCTAATTTATCAACATGGACATCTACGCAAGACAGAGGAAAATTGTTTACTCAGTCCCTGAGTGCCAGTCCTGGAGATAAACAAATCCACAATCATTTCATGCATTAGGACAATGCCCCCCCCCCCCCCCCCGTGGTTTAAGCTGCAGAAAGTGAAGATAAGATGATGAAATAATGAAATAAACATGGCAATACTAGTAATACTATAATACTACTCCTATGTACAAGAATATAACTACTATAATACTGCTCCTATGTACAAGAATATAACTACTATAATACTGCTCCTATGTACAAGAATATAACTACTATAATACTGCTCCTATGTACAAGAATATAACTACTATAATACTACCTCCTATGTACAAGAATATAACTACTATAATACTACTCCTATGTACAAGAATATAACTACTATAATACTGCCTCCTATGTACAAGAATATAACTACTATAATACTGCTCCTATGTACAAGAATATAACTACTATAATACTGCTCCTATGTACAAGAATATAACTACTATAATACTACTCCTATGTACAAGAATATAACTACTATAATACTGCCCCTATGTACAAGAATATAACTACTATTATACTGCTCCTATGTACAATAATATAACTACTATAATACTGCTCCTATGTACAAGAATATAACTACTATAATACTGCTCCTATGTACAAGAATATAACTAATATAATACTGCCCCCTATGTACAAGAATATAACTACTATAATACTACTCCTATGTACAAGAATATAACTACTATAATACTGCTCCTATGTACAAGAATATAACTACTATAATACTGCTCCTATGTACAAGAATATAACTACTATAATACTGCTCCTATGTACAAGAATATAACTACTATAATACTGCTCCTATGTACAAGAATATAACTACTATAATACTGCTCCTATGTACAAGAATATAACTACTATAATACTGCTCCTATGTACAAGAATATAACTACTATAATACTACCTCCTATGTACAAGAATATAACTACTATAATACTACTCCTATGTACAAGAATATAACTACTATAATACTGCCTCCTATGTACAAGAATATAACTACTATAATACTGCTCCTATGTACAAGAATATAACTACTATAATACTGCTCCTATGTACAAGAATATAACTACTATAATACTACCTCCTATGTACAAGAATATAACTACTATAATACTGCCCCTATGTACAAGAATATAACTACTATTATACTGCTCCTATGTACAATAATATAACTACTATAATACTGCTCCTATGTACAAGAATATAACTACTATAATACTGCTCCTATGTACAAGAATATAACTACTATAATACTGCCCCCTATGTACAAGAATATAACTACTATAATACTACTCCTATGTACAAGAATATAACTACTATAATACTGCTCCTATGTACAAGAATATAACTACTATAATACTGCTCCTATGTACAAGAATATAACTACTATAATACTGCTCCTATGTACAAGAATATAACTACTATAATACTACTCCTATGTACAAGAATATAACTACTATAATACTGCCCCTATGTACAAGAATATAACTACTATTATACTGCTCCTATGTACAATAATATAACTACTATAATACTGCTCCTATGTACAAGAATATAACTACTATAATACTGCTCCTATGTACAAGAATATAACTACTATAATACTGCCCCCTATGTACAAGAATATAACTACTATAATACTACTCCTATGTACAAGAATATAACTACTATAATACTGCTCCTATGTACAAGAATATAACTACTATAATACTGCTCCTATGTACAAGAATATAACTACTATAATACTGCCCCCTATGTACAACAATATAACTACTATAATACTGCTCCTATGTACAAGAATATAACTACTATAATACTGCTCCTATGTACAAGAATATAACTACTATAATACTACTCCTATGTACAAGAATATAACTACTATAATACTGCCTCCTATGTACAAGAATATAACTATTATAATACTGCCTCCTATGTACAAGAATATAACTACTATAATACTGCCTCCTATGTACAAGAATATAACTACTATAATACTACCTCCTATGTACAAGAATATAACTACTATAATACTGCCTCCTATGTACAAGAATATAACTACTATAATACTGCTCCTATGTACAAGAATATAACTACTATAATACTGCTCCTATGTACAAGAATATAACTACTATAATACTGCTCCTATGTACAAGAATATAACTACTATAATACTGCTCCTATGTACAAGAATATAACTACTATAATACTGCCTCCTATGTACAAGAATATAACTACTATTATACTGCTCCTATGTACAATAATATAACTACTATAATACTGCCCCCTATATACAAGAATATAACTACTATAATACTGTTCCTATGTACAAGAATATAACTACTATAATACTGCCTCCTATGTACAAGAATATAACTACTATAATACTGCCTCCTATGTACAATAATATAACTACTATAATACTGCCCCCTATATACAAGAATATAACTACTATAATACTACCTCATATGTACAAGAATATAACTACTATAATACTGCCTCCTATGTACAAGAATATAACTACTATAATACTGCCTCCTATGTACAAGACTATAACTACTATAATACTACTCCTATGTACAAGAATATAACTACTATAATACTGCCTCCTATGTACAAGAATATAACTACTATAATACTACCTCATATGTACAAGAATATAACTACTATAATACTGCCCCCTATGTACAAGAATATAACTACTATAATACTGCCCCCTATGTACAAGAATATAACTACTATAATACTACCTCATATGTACAAGAATATAACTACTATAATACTGCCCCCTATGTACAAGAATATAACTACTATAATACTGCCCCCTATGTACAAGAATATAACTACTATAATACTACCTCATATGTACAAGAATATAACTACTATAATACTGCCTCCTATGTACAAGAATATAACTACTATAATACTGCCCCCTATGTACAAGAATATAACTACTATAATACTGCTCCTATGTACAAGAATATAACTACTATAATACTACCTCATATGTACAAGAATATAACTACTATAATACTGCCTCCTATGTACAAGAATATAACTACTATAATACTGCCCCCTATGTACAAGAATATAACTACTATAATACTGCTCCTATGTACAAGAATATAACTACTATAATACTGCCCCCTATGTACAAGAATATAACTACTATAATACTGCCTCCTATGTACAAGAATATAACTACTATAATACTACCTCATATGTACAAGAATATAACTACTAAAATACTGCCCCCTATGTACAAGAATATAACTACTATAATACTGCCCCCTATGTACAAGAATATAACTACTATAATACTACCTCATATGTACAAGAATATAACTACTATAATACTGCCTCCTATGTACAAGAATATAACTACTATAATACTGCTCCTATGTACAAGAATATAACTACTATAATACTGCTCCTATGTACAAGAATATAACTACTATAATACTGCTCCTATGTACAAGAATATAACTACTATAATACTGCCCCTATGTACAAGAATATAACTACTATAATACTGCTCCTATGTACAAGAATATAACTACTATAATACTGCCCCCTATGTACAAGAATATAACTACTATAATACTGCTCCTATGTACAAGAATATAACTACTATAATACTACCTCATATGTACAAGAATATAACTACTATAATACTGCCTCCTATGTACAAGAATATAACTACTATAATACTGCCCCCTATGTACAAGAATATAACTACTATAATACTGCTCCTATGTACAAGAATATAACTACTATAATACTGCTCCTATATACAAGAATATAACTACTATAATACTGCTCCTATGTACAAGAATATAACTACTATAATACTGCTCCTATGTACAAGAATATAACTACTATAATACTGCCCCCTATGTACAAGAATATAACTACTATAATACTGCTCCTATGTACAAGAATATAACTACTATAATACCGCCCCTATGTACAAGAATATAACTACTATAATACTGCTCCTATGTACAAGAATATAACTACTATAATACTGCTCCTATCTACAAGAATATAACTACTATAATACTGCCCCCTATGTACAAGAATATAACTACTATAATACTGCTCCTATGTACAAGAATATAACTACTATAATACTACTCCTATGTACAAGAATATAACTACTATAATACTGCTCCTATGTACAAGAATATAACTACTATAATACTGCTCCTATGTACAAGAATATAACTACTATAATACTGCTCCTATGTACAAGAATATAACTACTATAATACTGCTCCTATGTACAAGAATATAACTACTATAATACTGCTCCTATGTACAAGAATATAACTACTATAATACTGCTCCTATGTACAAGAATATAACTACTATAATACTGCTCCTATGTACAAGAATATAACTACTATAATACTGCTCCTATGTACAAGAATATAACTGCTATAATACTGCTCCTATGTACAAGAATATAACTACTATAATACTGCTCCTATGTACAAGAATATAACTACTATAATACTGCTCCTATGTACAAGAATATAACTACTATAATACTGCTCCTATGTACAAGAATATAACTACTATAATACTACTCCTATGTACAAGAATATAACTGCTATAACGCTGCCTCCTATATAAGTCCTGGTCACATATGACTAGTGCCGTTATATATACAATTTGTATTATGTGCTGTACAGACAAATGTTGTTAATTTGGATTGACATGTGATACGGTATTATTCTCCTGCCCCATCTCGCTTCTTTTCTGATTAATTTATGAGATAATTGATATTATAACCATTTTCCTGAATTATGGGTAACCAGTGGTGACTGATTCTTCGGTTCTGGTGCCCACATGTGGGCGTGGACTCCAGACAATTTACCAGCTCGGAATCAATCATGAAGGTTCGGCAGAGTCTTGGGTCGGAGAGCTCAGATTAGCTGCTATTTATTGAGAGGATACCTGGAGTTTTATCAGAGAAGTAAATTAAATTGTGAGGGAACCCGTCGTGAGTAGAAATCCGATTAATCAGTGTAAATGTGAGATGGATTATTATACCGCCACACTTCTGTTCTTACATGGGCATCAGAAATAACTGTGCTGCGGAGGAGGAGGAGGAGAGAGAGAGCAGGTCAGGAGAACTCTGTTGCTTTGTTAATGTATTATGATTTATGCCTGTCAATGATATTGGGATAAAGAAGCATGGGGGGTACTCAAGAGACATACAAAAACCATACCAAAATTTTGGGGTGATTCGCCATTGATCATCATGTCATAGATGACTGCAAAACATTACATTTTTCATGCATTACAATGTCACAATGCAACAACCTTTCCGAACCTCAGCACATAATCCATCTAGCGTAAAACAGAAATGACAAGACATGGAGGAGGGAGATGCAGCTGCAACATCTCACTTATTCTTTTATTGGAATATCATCATGGTTTATGCTAAAATAAAATGTACCTTATGAAAGGGCCTGTCAATTACATTAGGCTAGAGAAGCATGGGAGGGGCGTATTTATTGGACACATGAAACCCCTACCAAAATTTTGGGGTAATTAGCCAGTAAGGGTCTCGTCACAGATGGTTGAAAAATAATACTTTTACAAATTTGCAATGCAAAAATGTTTCATTCTGTCGAACATCCTCAGTCAGAACAAAATCCACAATCCATCTAGTGTAAAACAGAATCCATCTAGTATAAAATAGAAATGAGAAAACATAAGGGAGGGGAAGAGGGGGATGCAGCTGCAGCATCTTGTTTATTATTGCAGTGAAACAGCATAATGGTTTATGTAAAGATATAATGTACCTGATGGAAGCGTTTTTCAATGATATTAGGACAGAGAAGCATGGGGGTTCTTATCAGATATACGAATAGCCTATCAATATTTTGGGGTGACTAGTCATTGATCATCACAACACAGATGGTTGCAAAACAATATGTTTTCTGGGTGTTAGAAATGCCACAATGCTTCATTCTTTCGAACATTCACACAAAATCCAAAATCCATCTAGTGTAAAACAGAATCCATCTAGTGTAAAACAGAAATGAGACCACATAAGGGAGGGGAATAGGGGGATGCAGCTGCAGCATCTCTTTTATTATTGCAGTGAAATATCACAATGGTTTATGTAAAGATACAATGTACCTGATGTAAGGGCCTGTCAATGATATTAGGACAGAGAAGCACGGGGGTACTTATACGATATAGGAACAGGCTATCAATAGTTTGGGGTGACTAGTCATTGATCATCACAACACAGATGGTTGCAAAACAATATGTTTTCCATGTGTTACAATGCCACAATGCTTCATTCTTTCGAACATTCACACAAAATCCAAAATCCATCTAGTGTAAAACTGAATCCATCTAGTGTAAAACAGAAATGAGACCACATAAGGGAGGGGGAATAGGGAGATGCAGCTGCAGCATCTCAATTACTATTTCAGAATAATATCATAAGAGGCAGAGGTATGGTGATACTGAGGGCAAGTTAAAGGGGAACATCTGATGTGAAGTGAGTAGGTGTAGACATCTGGTGTGACACCAGGAAATGGGTTGTTGACAAACGATGATTTTTGGGCCCGCATATCATTTTTATGCTCAGTGGACAAATATAAGAAGACTTAGACTATAGACGACCATGAGTAGCAAGGGGGCAGATATTTGTGAGAGCACCAGAGATGGATGCCCGCCCCGGGATACGACCCCTGAGCTATTATAGGCGGTGTGTGTGCATGTAGTGGAGCACTAATTGTCTGGGAGCAGAGCGATCGGGCTGTAACATAAGAATGAATCACCCGCACCGGCTGTGCACTGTAATAAGTGTTTGGTCCTGGCTAAATTACAGGATGTTGGCTGCAAGTGATATGTTCTGATAAACTGAGGCTGTTGACTTGTTAACCCCTCAGCACCTGGAGGGAAAGCAGTAATTTACCGCTCGCGGGTGATCATTTACAGGATAACAGAGGGACGGTACTTGATTTCAAGGAAAGAAAACAAGATGAAGACAGTCTAGAATTTTTTTCTCATGTACTGGAAGGTGCGAGACGGGGGAGAAATTACTGGAATACGCAAAATAGCAGAAATGGTGGAGGGTTTGACAGGGATAAAAGATAGAATGTAGCTGTGATGTCACTGAGCGCTGGGATGTAGCTGTGATGTCACTGAGTGTCGACTGAAATGAAGCTATGATGTCATTCAGTAGAGTTTTGTGGCCCTGATGTCTCTGAGTGCTGACTGACATGTAGGTGTGATGTTACTGAGTGCTGGAATATAGATGTGATGTCATGGAGAGATGGAATGTAGGAGTGATGTAATTGAGTAGAAGAATTTACCTATGATGTCTCTAAGTGCTGAGATATATCTGTTTTGTCACTGGGTGTTGGGATGCATCTGTGATGTCACTTAGTAGTGGGATGACTGTAATGTCGCTGAGTGCTGACTGACATGTGGGTGTAATGTCACTGAGTGCTGGAATATAGATGTGATGTCACTAAATGCTGACATGTATCTTTGAGTCTTTGAATGTATCTGTTATGTCACTGAGTGCTGGGATGTATCTGTGATGTCAGTGAACAGTAGGATGTATCTATGATGTCACTGAATGCTAAGATGTATCTGTGATGTCACTGAGTGATGGGATGTATCTGTGATGTCACTGAGTGATGGGATGTATCTGTGATGTCAACAAACACTAGGAAATATCTATGATGTCACTGAATGCTAGGTTGTATCTGTGATGTCACAGAATCCTAGGATGTATCTAGGATGTCAGTGAATGCTAGGATGTATCTGTGATGTCACTGAATGCTCGGTTGTATCTGTTATGTCACTGAGTGCTGGGATGTATCTGTGATATCAAGGAGTTTAGGATGTATCTGTAATGTCACTGAGTTTAGGATGTATCTGCGATGTCACTTAGTGTTGAGATTTATCGGTGATATCTTTGAATCTTGGAATGTATTTGTTTGTCATTGGGTGCAGGGATGTATCTGTGATGTCACTCAGTGCTGGGATGTATCTATGATGTCACTGACTTCTGAGATGTATCTGTGATGTCACTAAGTGCTGGCATGTACCTGTGATGTTATCGAATCTTGAAATGTAGCTGTGATGTCACTGTGAGCTGGGATTAATCTGTGATAATTCTGAGTGATGGGATGTGGCTGTGATATCCATGGAGGTGGCTGTGATGGCGGCTTTACCTCATGTGACTCTGCCTGTTATATAATACCTATGTTACTTCTGATGCGGGGACACTCGCAGATCACTGGGTGGCCGGGGATTTACTTCCAGTCTTCCTTTCATTGTTATGAAGGATGTTATGGGCAGAGCTTGGCTGTGTCAGTGCTGAGGAGGCAGAACACATAGTATCAGACAAGACAGGCTTAGATACAGTGGATCAGCTGACTGTATCACATTTGATAGCCTTAGATACAGTGTTTGTGTCTACAGTCACGTTGCGGAGATGACATGTGTCGGCTGCTTTAAGAGAATATTTACAGAATTAGTGATTTCTATTACATTGTGACCTTTTCTCTAACATGTGTCCAGGTTTTCACGACTTGTAGTCAGTAAGTGAAGGCCGGATCAGTATCTACCGCCAAACATTATAACAGTGCGGCCTCATTTATCTCTCTGTGGTTGCTGACCTTTCTGTATATAATCTGCTATAAATATTGTGTCTACTACTTAGTCTGTGCGCCAAGGAGGCAGATGTCTTATACACTGGTATTAATGCCACATTATCAATGTTATCATCCGGGAAATTATAATTTACAGCACCTAGAACATTCTGTACCGGATTAACACATTCATATTGGAATCGCTGACTCCTAGATACTGTACAATAATACAACTACTATAATGCCGCCATGTGCAAGAATATAACTACTATAATACTGCCCCCTATGTACAAGAATATAACTACTATAATACTGCCCCTATGTACAAGAATATAACTACTATAATACTGCTCCTATGTACAAGAATATAACTACTATAATACTGTTACTATGTACAAGAATATAACTACTATAATACTGCTCCTATGTACAAGAATATAACTACTATAATACTACCTCCTATGTACAAGAATATAACTACTATAATACTGCTCCTATGTACAAGAATATAACTACTATAATACTGCTCCTATGTACAAGAATATAACTACTATAATACTACCTCCTATGTACAAGAATATAACTACTATAATACTGCCCCTATGTACAAGAATATAACTACTATAATACTGCTCCTATGTACAAGAATATAACTACTATAATACTGCTCCTATGTACAAGAATATAACTACTATAATACTGCTCCTATGTACAATAATATAACTACTATAATACTACCTCCTATGTACAAGAATATAACTACTATAATACTACTCCTATGTACAAGAATATAACTACTATAATACTGCTCCTATGTACAAGAATATAACTACTATAATACTACCTCCTATGTACAGGAATATAACTACTATAATACTGCTCCTATGTACAAGAATATAACTACTATAATACTGCCTCCTATGTACAAGAATATAACTACTATAATACTGCTCCTATGTACAAGAATGTATAACTACTATAATACTACTCCTATGTACAAGAATATAACTACTATAATACTGCTCCTATGTACAAGAATATAGCTACTATAATACTGCCCCTATGTACAAGAATATAACTACTATAATACTGCCCCCTATGTACAAGAATATAACTACTATAATACTGCTCCTATGTACAAGAATATAACTACTATAATACTGCTCCTATGTACAAGAATATAACTACTATAATACTACTCCTATGTACAAGAATATAACTACTATAATACTGCTCCTATGTACAAGAATATAACTACTATAATACTGCTCCTATGTACAAGAATATAACCGCTATAATACTATCCTATTCTATGTACTGAATTTCCCCACTGTGGGACTATTAAAGGACTATTATTATTATTATTATTATTACAAGAATATAGATACTATAATACTGCTCCTATGTACAAGAATATAACCGCTATAATACTACCTCCTATGTACAAGAATATAACTACTATAATACTACCTCCTATGTACAAGAATATAACTACTATAATACTGCTCCTATATACAAGAATATAACTACTATAATACTACTCCTATGTACAAGAATATAACTACTATAATACTACCTCCTATGTACAAGAATATAACTACTATAATACTACCTCCTATGTACAAGAATATAACTACTATAATACTGCTCCTATGTACAAGAATATAACTACTATAATACTGGTCCTATGTACAAGAATATAATTACTATAATACTACTCCTATGTACAAGAATATAACTACTATAATACTGCTCCTATGTACAAGAATATAACTACTATAATACTGCCTCCTATGTACAAGAATATAACTACTATAATACTGCCTCCTATGTACAAGAATATAACTACTATAATACTACTGCCCCTATGTACAAGAATATAACTACTATAATACTGCTCCTATGTACAAGAATATAACTACTATAATACTGCCCCTATGTACAAGAATATAACTACTATAATACTGCTCCTATGTACAAGAATATAACTACTATAATACTGCCCCCTATGTACAAGAATATAACTACTATAATACTGCTCCTATGTACAAGAATATAACTACTATAATACTACTCCTATGTACAAGAATATAACTACTATAATACTGCCCCCTATGTACAAGAATATAACTACTATAATACTGCTCCTGTGTACAAGAATATAACTACTATAATACTGCTCCTATGTACAAGACTATAACTACTATAATACTGCTCCTATGTACAAGAATATAACTACTATAATACTGGTCCTATGTACAAGAATATAATTACTATAATACTACTCCTATGTACAAGAATATAACTACTATAATACTGCTCCTATGTACAAGAATATAACTACTATAATACTGCTCCTATGTACAAGAATATAACTACTATAATACTGCCCCCTATGTACAAGAATATAACTACTATAATACTGCCCCTATGTACAAGAATATAACTACTATAATACTGCTCCTATGTACAAGAATATAACTACTATAATACTGCTCCTATGTACAAGAATATAACTACTATAATACTGCTCCTATGTACAAGAATATAACTACTATAATACTGCTCCTATGTACAAGAATATAACTACTATAATACTGCCCCCTATGTACAAGAATATAACTACTATAATACTGCCCCTATGTACAAGAATATAACTACTATAATACTGCTCCTATGTACAAGAATATAACTACTATAATACTGCCCCCTATGTACAAGAATATAACTACTATAATACTGCTCCTATGTACAAGAATATAACTACTATAATACTGCTCCTATGTACAAGAATATAACTACTATAATACTGCCCCCTATGTACAAGAATATAACTACTATAATACTGCCCCTATGTACAAGAATATAACTACTATAATACTGCTCCTATGTACAAGAATATAACTACTATAATACTACCTCCTATGTACAAGAATATAACTACTATAATACTACTCCTATGTACAAGAATATAACTACTATAATACTGCTCCTATGTACAAGAATATAACTACTATAATACTGCCCCCTATGTACAAGAATATAACTACTATAATACTACTTCCTATGTACAAGAATATAACTACTATAATACTACTCCTATGTACAAGAATATAACTACTATAATACTGCTCCTATGTACAAGAATATAACTACTATAATACTGCCCCCTATGTACAAGAATATAACTACTATAATACTACTTCCTATGTACAAGAATATAACTACTATAATACTGCTCCTATGTACAAGAATATAACTATTATAATACTGCTCCTATGTACAAGAATATAACTACTATAATACTGCTCCTATGTACAAGAATATAACTACTATAATACTGCCCCCTATGTACAAGAATATAACTACTATAATACTGCTCCTATGTACAAGAATATAACTACTATAATACTGATGACTGTTTAGCGTTTCCTGTATATCTGTGGTGTTATCCTCTCTATCACAGAGGGTTAATGATGGCTATAATGTATATGACAGATCTGGTACTATTAGTATTAGTATTTGTAGTTCTTCTCTGCCATGGTTCTGTTTTCAGTTATTGTTGCTCCACATTTACATATTCCGGTACTTTACATACATAAGTCTCTCTGTTCTCATTGTGGCTCTGAGGCCGATATTTATGAATAATTAACTTTATTAGACTTATTTAATAAGATAAAGTGCGGAGATGTTCATCATGGCTCTGAGCACTGTGTAATAAGAAGAGCGCAGAGGTTTATTAAAAGTCTGCAGTATTTATGTTCTGCTTTACTACTGTATATAGCGTATGGAATCCATTACTTAGGTAGTGCAGCGCTCCTCCTCCTGGAAACAGTAGGAAAGGGTTAATATGGCGTTTCACTTCTGATTTTCATTACGTTGATAGTTCACCTGATAGAACAAAGATTTTTAACAATGGATAGCATCAGCAAGCAGGACAGCTGCTGTTGACAGATCTTACTATAGTTATATTTCTAGTCTACTTATGGCTTATGTGAACACAAGCACAGTTCCACTCACTAGCCATATAGTATGGAAAGGTGGCCATGTTTGTTGGATATATAGAAGGTGGTAGGTAGGTTGGGGGCAATGTCGTAGAAGAAGGGGTAAGGGTGGCCACTCCCAGCAATAGGCCTAGACAAGGACATACATTACTCAGAGAGTGACTATGAAAGGATTACAGGGTCCCTAGGTGCCCAGCCCTGGTTGCTGTCACCACCTTTACTATTGAGCCACAGGAACCTCAGCATGACTCCTCTGTCCAGAGAAACCATATTCAAGCCGAAGGTCCATGGAAAGTCCACAGAGATCAGGTCCACTTCAGGGTCTTCTGTTTTGGGTGACACAATCATCTTTAATAATAGATGGACTCATTGAGGTCTCTGCTATGAGGCCTCTTCTCGTCTGTTTAAGTCTCGCCCTAGAATTAGGCTGGTTATATCTGTAAGTCTTACTGACAAACCATTGCCAAGGCAAATATAAGATAAGGATGGTATCAATTTTGTAGACTTTTTGGTTGGGCATGTTTTGTTTGGGGGCTCTAGACGAAGACTGATCCTGGTTACAGAAATGTGTTGTGGAACTTGCAGAGCTTTGGGGTCGGCTGTTCTCAACTTGATCTCATCTGTAAAGGGTGCAGAACCACAGTGCAGGACCTGTACACAGTCTTGAGGTTAATATTAACAGTCTCTTTAGGTCCTCAACATGAGGGGGCATTGGTACATCAGATGCCTTCACACTTTACATTCTATTTTCATGTACTTGTATGTAGTTGCTCAGTTGGTTCGCACTAATATGAGCAACCTAGAACTATCTCTGGGCCGTAGGCCTGTGATGAGCTACATACTGATTTGGTAGCACTGTGTGGGGATGGTCACGATGACATATGAAATTTGAGAGAGTGCCATTGCCTTCCCTTGAGTCTTGCTGTCTGTTCCCCTGCTTATAGCTTTTTTTCTAATCTCTCCAATCAATAATCACTTTCTCCAGAAACTTCTCTATTTACCTTCACATTAGACTCTACCTTAGTCTTGTTTTCTCTTCTTCCCAGTGTCCTCCTCTGCCTATGCACAGCTGGGTCTGTCCGTCCCATCTGGCACAGGTTACACCTAGATATTACCCCATTCTAGGGCCAACGATTTCCTAAATAGTAGTTGTAGCATAACTGAAGAGAATCCCTGTTCTAGCACTAGAAATTGTGCCCATTCGTAGGTGGGCCGGAGAACTCTGGAGATGGGTAACCTCTATGGATGGCATGTGGAACTGAACCATGTGCAATTTCAACTCACAATATAGAGTAGTGCCCATTTATTGGGTTATTTTGTAGTTTGATCCAATACTATGATGGGCCCATTTTGATTGTTTATGATGGATACCAAAAGACTAAGGAGGATAGATCCGTCAATAGTAGTTTGTTGCCAGTTACGTTCTTGTTTCTAGTGGGCCAGGGCACTACCACAAGTAGCACCCTGATGGAACCACAGGATAGGTGACTTTCCATTCCACCCATCCTTTCCCATCACACTGCTCCAGAAGTCCTCTAGCTCCAGCCTTGAAGATCTGAGCATCTCCTCCTTGTCTGGGTAAATCTCTGCCTTGTGTCAGACGTACATCTGGCAGCCTCTATATAATGATACAAACACATGGGAAATTGCATCATATCTTGGCGTCCGAGCCGCGGATTATGTCATCATTAGCCAACGTTCTTAACCCTCAGACCTCCGTTCCTCGAGAACCTCTGCATCTCTACAACACATCCTACATGCTGGCCCTTTTGATGGGGGAATCGGACGCCCCCGCCTCATCTCATCAAACTTTATAAATGCTGTGTAGCCTATGTTCTTGTACCTTCCTTACAAGGCTTGGGGTGACCCCCGGGGGGTGAGAACACTACGGTAATATGACTATAGCAGCTGAACAAACCGCCTCAATGATAAATATCTAGATTTTCCCACACAGATCGCAGGAGGCCAGAACTAAACACACTGCTTTATGTCGAGACGTAGTAGGGGCCGGTGCCAAGTTTTCCACTCATCGGAGGTTGTTGTTGTAAATATGGAGGAAGGGGACAGGTCTCGTGAGGTAAATACATGAGCCGTGTAGTATTCGCGGCCCACACATGTTCCGTGTTTGCTGCTGATTGAGCAATATAAATAAACACGTGAAGTAATCAACGCAAAACCTTAGTTCACATTTGCAGATACTGCAGGGGAGGGGCGGTCCAATGGGGAAATTACTGACTTTTGGACTCGAGCCCGACCATAGCTCCATGCTTCAATTTTGTGGTCACACCACCAGGACCATTACTGGTCACAAACGTTGGGCAACAGTTGTGAAGACCATGAATTGTGGCAAGTAGAAGCGCCAACACATACCGTACTGTGGGACCACACTAGGACAACGGAATGCCTACATGTGGTGGAAGTGTCTCGTAGTGTTATGGGGATACCAAGGCTGCAAATATTACTGGAGCACCGTCATAGGGCTACGTGGTTGTACCCTGTCTGATAATCCAGAAAGTCGGATAATCTGGATTTTCACTACTGAATTGAGAGACAACGAATAATTTCCTCTTTGTAAATCATAGTCTCAAATTTAGTTTTGTGTCTTTTTCTATAATCCAGAATATTTGATAATCCAGCATCTATCCAGTGCGAAGGATTTTCCTGTATATGTAGTGCGCCTGCCTTCTGATTTATAGCTAACTAATTCCCCCGTTTGCCAGCAATGAACCATTGAAACTCAGTGACCGCCAGACCCGCGCCCGCGGCGGGCATCCACTACATTCACACTCAGCCAGCAATTTACTGAACTCCGAGACTTTGGCAGAAAAGTTACTCGGGAAAAACTTTTCCTTTTATGTAGATTTAATGGGGAGAAGGAGTTCAGGCCGTTTCCACGACGACGAGGTCCAGTAGCAGCCACCCTGAAAACAGGATGATGTAAAATCAACCATGAAGGAGGGCGGAGGAGAATATCAGAAGGACATGAAGAAGAAAAGGAAAGATCTTGAGGGCACGGGAGGGGGCGCCAAGTCTACTGTAGAGTCTCAGCGTCCCCGTCTTTCTCAGAATTTACTTGACCTGTAAGTAGTCAGTAAATGAGCAGCAAGTAATAAAATCCTTAAAGTAAGCAATGGACGTCTCCATCCAGATCACATATCTGAAGACCAGCTCTACTGAAAAATTCTCTCCTCAACTATGGAAGTAACTCCATAGAAGGCTAAACCTTAAAGGGAACCTGTCACCTCCTTTTTAGACCTCAAAGTAAATACATTACTGCCAAAAAGTCAAAAGTTACATTATAAATCACCCAAAATTATGTCTGAAAGAGCCCCCCCCTTGTTTTTAATTTTTTGCCTTAACTTTTCCCTTCTTGTAAGTAAATTAGAAGAGAAAGGTCCGATGAGCGCTGTGCAGCCGAGAACAGGCCGGCTTATTCATGAGTTTCAGTCTGGGCACGCCTCCTCCCTGTGCAAAAGCTGGCCTCTTTTTGATTTTGGCAGGCTAGAAATCCCACGATGCTATGTCACTGTAGCATTCAGGCCAGTCTCTAATGCGCACGCACGCAATTTCGTATGAGACCACAGTCAGAAGGGGCTGGCGGAGGTGTAATCTCTGAAGAAGGCAGCGAAATAACAAGTGGCGAACATGACATAAAAGATTAATTTACATAGCTGGACCGGATCACAAAAAATGGGATTACATGGTAATCCATGGGTGAATTTTTTTGAAAAAAGGGGGATTTGGTGGCTTCACAATATTGCATCTTGTGGGACTGCTGGCTTGAAGGGGGGAATCTGGATGACAGATTCCCTTTAAAGGAGTTGCCCAGGAATTGGAACAACTCATAGGGAGGCTGGGGGAGGTGTAAAAAACAAAACAAAAAACAAGCATACTCACCTGTTCAAGTCACTCCATTGTCTGCCGTCGATGCCTGCTTAGTCTCGTGCCAGAAGTCATGGACCTCACGTGACCATTGGGACCGATCAGTGACCTCAGCGGTCGCTGGAGAGGGACTGGTGAAGTCACTAACATACATCACGGGTTCCTCACCATCATGACTTCTGGCACAAGACTGAACAGACATCGACAGTGGTGGGCAATGGAAGGCCTGGGACAAGTGAATGGAGGGCTGGTCACACAAATACACTGCTGCTCCATTCACAAGGAGGCTTTAGGGGGAATTTCGGTCCACCTCCTCCTGATCACTGGGGGATCCCGCAATCAGACACTTATCCCCTGTCTTGTGGATAGGGAAATAAGTGCTCATAACAGGACAACCCCTTTAATTTCCTCATCCCACATTTTATTCCTGTAAGTGCCTCAATCTCAAGGGTGAGTTTGGAGCCTCAAAATGTGCTCCAAATATACCCCAGTTCTGCCTCCCTATGCTCTCAATCGGAGGCAGTGATCAACACTTTTTGTGGTACAATGAAAAAAAAACTGTCCCGCCCTATCTCAAAGCAGCTTCAATATCGGAATCTCCAATGAAACCGTGGCACATGGCCACATGCTGATTGACCCCAATGAAGAGGCTGATCGGCTTGTGCAAACCCGTAACAGAAACTGCAGCAGAATACTCGTTGGATTTTTCCAAAAAGAATTTTAGAAAAAACTCAGTGGTTAGTGATCTTCCACATTAATAAGAAGGGGGTAATTAAAGAGAGTTAAGTTGCCCTTTAAGAATACGCTCACCACGATTTTTTTTCCATTGCACAAGGAAGACGTTCTCACTCCATAGTATAATAATGAGTAAAACACACGGACGCAGACATGTGATCATCGGTATTGTTTTGTCATTAGACTGGGAAAGTTCACGACTCAGACGGTTGCGTCTCCAACCAGCACCATGAATCCAGCTCTTAAACTGGATATAACATGACCGACTCAGGTACCCATAGCAACCAATCAGATCACAGTTCTCATTATATGACCTACACTAACAATATGAAAGCTTCAATCTGATTGGCTGCTGTGGACAACTCCTCCCCTTTTAGTCTGGCCTGGTATTTATACCTGATGAAGGCCTCCTTTCTGACATCTTCTTGTTACCATCTATGGTTGGTAAGGTGTCCTCAGATTCTCCACATATTTGGGCAGGAACTGAGAGTTTTTGAGTATTTTATGACCTGTTGTATGATATCACGTCATCCGCTGTGCTAGATACACCAGTTCAGAAGACAATATCACTCGACAAGCTTAAACCAGACGTGCCAACTTTTCATGAAAATGATTTGGGAGGCTAGGTGGCCATACCCCCTTTAAAAAGCTCCAGCCCTTTTAGAATGTGTCCCCTCTGTGCCATGCCCCTTTTTGTAACATGGTCACAAAATGTGCTGGTCATGCCCCTTTTTTGTGATGTGGCCGGCACATAAAATGCCCATGTCCCATATAATATGACCAAGAGCCTGTGGGATATGGGAGCATTACATATTGCCCACACTTCCAGGACGCTAGGATGTCCCCACTTTTTGTGAGAGCCTCCAGAATGTTTTGGGAGAATTGGCAAGTATGGCTTACCCTAGGTTCACACTAGTGACCGGCTTTCTGTTGTTCGGGTCCACTTGGGGACCCAAAGAACGGAAACCTAATCTGCTTATAAAGTGGTTACCCGCAGAAACCCGCAGACCCCATAGACTATAATGGGGTCTGCCGGGTTTCCACCTGAAAAAATGTGGAGAGAAAAGTCCTGCTTGCAGAACTTTTCTCTCCGCATTTTTCAAGCGGATTTGGTGATGGAAACCCCGAACCGAGTTCGAACGTTGGTGTGAACCTAGCCTTAGATACATCAGCTCTTAATGACCCATGATAAGCTTAGATACACAGCTCAGTCCCTGTAGATTATTACATAGTGACTTGATCAGTAAGTATGTTGTAGACCTCTTGAGTGTCTTTCCCATTTTTTGGGTTTTCACTCTTAAAGACCAGGACGTGTGAGAAGAATATTCTGGATGGGGTGTAGAAAGGCTTCAATAACGGCTTCTCTCTAGTTAAATTAATTGCAGATCTATAAATCTAGAGGTTTGCTTGTAAAGCTGTCGCCTCCCTGCAGACAGTAGTCTCTGTTCTATAGTGCCAGTGACCCGACACGACCCCTGGCCCTCCTGGGGTGGTATATGTGTCAGTGACAGACAACAGTCCTTTCACTTTTCTGGTGACTCTCCCTGGTTGTCCTTGTTATCTATTTGCCTTAGAGCATGGTTCCTGATGGGGGGCACTTACTTTCTAAACAGAGTAAAGAACCAGGTCATAGACAGACTAAAAAAATTACTTGTGAATGATATATATTTTTTTTATAGTAGCTGAAATCGGCGATATAACAGGAGGACGGACGCTATACTCCTAGCCAAGGCTATAGCTTCTCTGCCACCATAAGGCATGAACTCTTGTTGGCGTAAGTCTCACCACCCCAAGAGTCCTGCTGGACATGACATCTGCCATGAAGTGATCTGAGGCAATAACCTCCTGCAATAATGGTGGGGGGGTGCGACTTTTTTTAAAAGGCCGCTACCTATTGTATTATTCCAATAGGTAGCGGCATGACCCATCTATGCTCTTGTCCAGGCCGACACTTCTAGGTGGTGCTGCACGTTACGTCACGATGCTGAAGAACACCAGGATGCTACGTCCAATGTCCTGGTGCTCTTCAGCATTGGTTACAGCGCACCCTGGAGGTGACAGCAGAGCTGGCCTGGACAGGAGTGTGGATGGGTCAGTAAATTATTGGCCACTACCTATTAAGCTAACACATTAGGTAGGGGTCTAATGTATCACTGTGTGGGAGCCAAAAAAAGGGGAGGTCATATACTGTGGTTGGGCCAAAAAAGTGGTTCATATACTGAGGGAGGACAAAAAAGGGGGTTATATACTGTGTGGGGGCCAAAAACAGGGATCAACTCGAATCGGTTCATCTCGGCTCGACTTGGTTTCATTTAGCTGGTTGTCATCTTCAGTGACAACCATCTATATCTGAGTAATTTTTGGGCACACAACCTTCTAATATCACTTTGACTCTTTGACTTGAGGCAACCTGGTACCATATAGTAGGAAAGGGACTCATCTAAAAGTACAATACAATTCCAGAAGGCTCTTGTATCTTTAAGATTTAAGGGGTTTAAAGGTATTCGTGAGCTCTCTGTAGGATTGGACATCATCAGTATGTAATAGGTAGGGGTCCACCACCTGGCGCCCCCATCAATCAGCTAATAGCAGCCACCGCCACAGGAACAAACACCAAAAACAGAGCAGTGAGCAGAGTGCTTTTCTCTGTGTAGTGGGGCCAGGTTACATCAGTCCTGTGAGCAATTGTTCTATCGATTCACTCCCATTGTTCTGTCAAACACAATTTTGTTCACATTGACCATGACAGCCCTTCAGACTGGCCATGCATGTCCAATGCCTCTCGGTGAAGGAAAAAGAAGTCTTTTTCGGAACATTCGGAGAATGTTCTTTCATGGAAAAGATCATGGACGAGTGACAATCTGACAAAAATGTTACACATGGTGGCTGACTTCTTTCCAGATCATGACGATATCTGCAAGGAGTTTGTATGTTCTCCCCGTGTTTGCGTAGGTTTCCTTCGAGTACTCTGCTTTCTTCCCACACTCCAAAAACATGGATACAGAATTTAGATTGTGAGTCCAACTTCAGACAGTGTTGACAATATCTGTAAAGCACTTCAGAATATGATGGCGCCATATAGGTAAGTTAAATACATAAATAATGACAATCGAACAGTGGTCTGGTGAGTGATCATTCCATCGATTCAGCCAAACACGATTCTGTCCATATTGGTCCGCAGTCATCGAGACTGGTCACACATACCAAGGAGGAATGATCATTCTGGCAACATTGAAGGAATGTTCTTCTGTGGGAGGATTGAGGACAAGTGACAATTGGACAAAATTTTACACGTTGTGGCTGACTTCTTTCCGGATCACAACTATCAAACAGTGGACTGGTGAAGGATCGTTTCGTTGAGGACACTGGATGAAGAGTGAACAATCTTTCGGAGAATGGTCTTCCACAGAATTGGATGACAATGTAAAACAATGCTGACTTCTTCCCAGATCATGACGGTTTAGTATTTGTCATTTTTTGTTAAATTTTACCCAACTAATGATTATTTTGTTTAAAGAGACATCCAATTCCTTGTCTCAGTGCTACATCAGAAATCCTGGTGATCTTGGTGGCTTTTAAGATTCTGTCCTACCTCTCGTATGGTTGAAGGGTTCAAGTTTCTTCTGAAATCATCCAGACCTCTTTTCCGGGACACACATATTGATCTTAGAATAGGTCATCAATATGTGAGCGGTGGGGGTCCAATACCCAGAACCACTGCCGATCAGCTGGAACATTCAGAGTGTCAGACCCCACTGATCACATATTAATGGCCTATTTTAAGGATAGGTCATCAATATGTAAGTCCTGGAAATCCATTTAAGGGAAGGTCCCAGTATTTAAAGGGGAAAATACCTATTCAAGGCATGTTCTCATATGCTAGAGGTTCAGATGCTCATAACATGTTAACCAGTGAATTGGAAAGAGTCCAAGAGTAGATGGTGGACTTCACCTTTTAGAGATGTGTGAATATTCCTGGAAACCATGTATCGAAATTCCCCTTTAAGTGTCGTTAACAGTCCAGAATCCCCCTGATAGAGCCAATTATTGCCCTCCTCCAGGTAATCACATTGGACAATGGAAGCGTTTACTGTGATTTCCTCCACAATCTATGACCCTGGATCAATATGTCTGGTGTCATCTGATCGGATGTATCGGTGTCTCCAGGGGGAGATTACTGGACATTGACACCAGCAATTAGCTTAATGGTCATAAACAAGGGAAAGCTAACGTTTAACCCATTATCTCTTGTTCCATAGTCAATCTCCAATTCCGACCAAGTCTTGGCCTAATTTCTAAAGCTATTTCTAGGGTTTCGGGAGGTGGTTTTTGAAAGAATCTCAAACATCGGTCAATTCCTCGTTGGCTCAAATGTGTTAATCTATATCCATTAGGTGTGACGGTCACGTCCTGGAAGGAGGATGAATTAGATGAAGTAAATACAAGGTTCTGTGTTAGATACTTCCAAGAAAAGTCAAAGACACTTTGTGAGAAGATGAAGAACCTTGACCGTCCTTAACTTCCTGATATCATTATGAGGGGTCTGTAAGAATCACGAGTTTTGGCCGCTTTGGTTGACATGGCTATTAGAACACTGCTGGTATTGTTATGAGGGCACTGTTAGTATCATTACTTTTTAGCATTGTGGTTGACTCATCAATAGGGGCACTATGGATGACATCATTATGAAGGCTCTGTAAGTATCTCTATTATTGGTTGATAAGGTCATTGAGGCACTATGGCTGACATCATTATGAGGGCACTGTGACTATGACTATTACTGGGCACTATGGATGACACCACCATTAGGGTTCCATGACTGATATTATTATGAGGGTACAGTGGCTATCACCGTTATTGAGCACTGTGATTGACACTACTACTTGGTCACTATGGCTGACATCAGGCTGTCCAGCACCTGTGTAATTTTTTAGGGTGTCAATAGCCATCTTGGACCTGTGTAATTTTCCAGGGCGTTGATAACTTGGCAGGACCTTTGTAATTTTTTGGGGTGTTGCTATCCGGCCAGGACCTGTGTAATTTTTTTGGGGTGTCGATAACCGGCCAGGACCTGTGTAATGTTACGGGGTGTCGATAGCCAGGCAGGACCTGTGTAATTTTTTGGGATGTCGATAACCGGCCAGGACCTGTGTAATTTTTCGGTGTGTCGATAGCCGGGCAGGACCTGTGTAATTCTTTGGGGTGTCGATAACCGGCCAGGACTTGTGTAATTTTTCGGGGTGTCGATAACCGGCCAGGACCTGTGTAATTTTTCGGGGTGTCGATTGCCGGCCAGGACCTGTGTAATTTTCCAGCGTGTCAATTGCCAGCCAGGACTTGTGTAATTTTTCAGGGTGTTGATGACCGGGCCAGGACCTGTGTAATTTTTTTGGGGTGTCGATAGCGGGCCAGGACCTGCATAATGTTTCAGGGTGACGATAGCCATCCAGGGCCTGTGTAATTTTTCAGGGTGTCGATAGCCGGCCAGGACCTGAGTAATTCCTGACGACCTGAGCTGTTTTTGAGGCTGGCGGAGAGTTGAAGTATCTCTGTCACTCGGCAGTGAGGTGTGAATGGCAGCGCAGCAGACGGATTTATCTACACACAAGATTTTGTGGCGTGGAACAGACAACACGCAGATCTCAAGGCACAGCAAAGGCTTTCGATTTACCCGACGGCTTCAACTTCCAGCTGAGCCCCCTCTTTCTGCCGCTCCCCCGTGTTCCCCGAGAGTGCGGCTGCTCTTGTCGCTCGCTTGGAGGATGAAATATGCATTATAAGCACAGGGGGATACTCGGCTGCGTCCCCTGCCCCTTCTCCCACCTACCGCGGACGTTATTACCAATCGCCATTGTTTTCTGCCGCACGTTAAGTGCCCTTATCAACGTATTGTGCATTTGTAGCTGTCGCTGTTATGAAGACGATGGGAAAACATCTGGGGGCGTGCGGCTTATACATCTCCTCCATCCTCTTCTCACAAGATGATTTCCACCTGAATAGTCACAACAAACTACATCTCTAAGATGTAAATAGAGGCCCCTGCGAAGTCTTATACTATTCGATTCAGGTCTCCTGTGTGTCAGTTTACACTACAGTTCTGGAATTCTGTTCATGGACCAGAAATCTCAGGATGGACAATTCTCATAAGCCAGCGTTCAATTTGAAGCAGACCATGGGAGGACAAATTTAAAAAATGTTAGATTTTTGTATTGGGATGGGGGTAGGGGGTTGACTGAATTTTTGGGGGTTTGAGTAAAGGTAAATGCTCAGAAAGTGGTCATGTGATAGAGTAATCTGCAGCCATCTGGAACAGTAATTACCATGTACGATGGAATCTGTAGGGTTCAACCTACGTCTTCTGACTTGTATAGTAGGTGTTAATTCCAGCCACTAAGAGGGTGTCTTGGGATCTTCTCACTGCCCAGGAGGGTTCACTGAAAGGCAGGACTTTGAAACCCTCTCAATGAGTCCACCAATATCTATGGGAGCCCATAGATCCATCTAGGGCTGGAGGACCCAATTCTTGTGGACCCTCCAAGGGTGGAAGACAATATAGCACATTTTTTTGCAAAAAGTTCTGATGAGAGTGTACCACCTGCCCGGGATTACACTAATAATATGGTATTGCCAACATGAACAGAGCACTGAACTTCAAGGGCCCCACATAACAGTTCTAGGGCCTCGCTTTGTTTTAAGAAGGACCTTTCATCACCTCCACCAACTTAAGCTTTTTCATCTTTTAATAGCTGCCTCTCCACTGATTCCAGCGCAGTTGGAATTTTTTGTCTAGCCCTGACCGTTCCCGAGTAAACAGTGCTGTTAGTTTTGGAGCCTGATATACTAACTAGACTCCCTAATACCAAGTGGGTGGTGTCTGGCAGGAGAAGGCAAGGGGTGTGACTGAGAGCTCCAATCAGAGGCAGACAGTGTCTTAGCACAGAATCACGCCCCTTGCCTACTCCTACCTGACACCACCCACTTGATATTAGGGAGTCTAGTTAGTATATCAGGCACCAAAACTAACAGCACTGATTGCTCGGGAATGGTGGGTGCTAGAGAAAAAATTCCAACTGTGCTGGAATCAGTGGAGCGGCACATATAAAAGTATGAAAAGAGCTGTAGTTGGTGAAGGTGGTGAAAGGTCCTCTTTAAGGTCTTCCCTGATCCAAATTTGAACCCTCCTTGACCCTCTATCGGCATTCATGTACATTTTTGAGTGCTGGATATATAAATCTTGCGGGACGGTAAATCTCTATTACAGGCCCATCACTGGTTGCCAGCTCTGCTCTCGGCTACTGCTGTTTAGTCGAAGCCTCTAATCCCATAGTCCAATCTCATTATTTCAGCAATACCCAGACGCCTACTGTGACTACGGCAAAAATCCCAACTTGTGAGCGTTTCACCAAAGCTGAGGAAATCTCACCAGCTAATAAAGAGATTTTGACTGGTTCTCCTTTGTCCTGTTTACATTGTGCAGTTGAGGAGGCATTTCCTTACTAATCTCTGGGAATAAAGAGGGATTGTACTGATTATTGAAAGTAGAACTGCGAAAGCCGCCATAACTTATCTCATACGCTCACATTTGGCTGTGGCATTACACTTAGCAGATATAACTGCAGGGAGACTGTGTGCAGCCCCCATAGATGCAGTAATGGTGGGCATATTAGTGGTCACCCTGCTGTCCCAAAAACAGGTCTAACTACAAATTTACTAAAAAAATATTTGGAACAGTTTTAATCTACTTATAAAAAGCTACTGAGCAGGTAGTGCTGGGAGATTTCAGCTCTGAAGCCTGTGGGATAGTGAGTGCAGCTCTGCAGTATAATACAGGATGTAACTCAGGATCAGTACAGGATAAGTAATGTAATTTATGTACACAGTGACTGCACCATCAGAATAGTGAGCGCAGCTCTGGAGTATAATACAGGATAAGTAATGTAATGTATGTACACAGTGACTGTACCAGCAGGATAGTGAGTGCAGCTCTGGAGTATAATACAGGATGTAACTCAGGATCAGTACAGGATAAGTAATGTAATGTATGTACACAGTGACTGCACCAGCAGAATAGTGAGCGCAGCTCTGGAGTATAATACAGGATGTAACTCAGGATCAGTACAGGATAAGTAATGTAATGTATGTACACAGTGACTGTACCAGCAGAATAGTGAGCGCAGCTCTGGAGTATAATACAGGATGTAACTCAGGATCAGTACAGGATAAGTAATGTAATGTATATACACAGTGACTGTACCAGCAGAATAGTGAGTGCAGCTCTGGAGTATAATACAGGATGTAACTCAGGATCAGTACAGGATAAGTAATGTAATGTATGTACACAGTGACTGTACCAGCAGAATAGTGAGTGCAGCTCTGGAGTATAATACAGGATGTAACTCAGGATCAGTACAGGATAAGTAATGTAATGTATGTACACAGTGACTGTACCAGCAGAATAGTGAGTGCAGCTCTGGAGTATAATACAGGATGTAACTCAGGATCAGTACAGGATAAGTAATGTAATGTATGTACACAGTGACTGTACCAGCAGAATAGTGAGCGCAGCTCTGGAGTATAATACAGGATGTAACTCAGGATCAGTACAGGATAAGTAATGTAATGTATGTACACAGTGACTTCACCAGCAGAATAGTGAGTGCAGCTCTGGAGTATAATACAGGATGTAACTCAGGATCAGTACAGGATAAGTAATGTAATGTATGTACACAGTGACTGCACCAGCAGAATAGTGAGCGCAGCTCTGAAGTATAATACAGGATGTAACTCAGGATCAGTACAGGATAAGTAATGTAATGTATGTACACAGTGACTGCACCAGCAGAATAGTGAGCGCAGCTCTGGAGTATAATACAGGATGTAACTCAGGATCAGTACAGGATACGTAATGTAATGTATGTACACATTGACTGTACCAGCAGAATAGTGAGCGCAGCTCTGGAGTATAATACAGGATGTAACTCAGGATTAGTACAGGATAAGTAATGTAATGTATATACACAGTGACTATACCAGCAGAATAGTGAGTGCAGCTCTGGAGTATAATACAGGATGTAACTCAGGATCAGTACAGGATAAGTAATGTAATGTATGTACACAGTGACTGTACCAGCAGAATAGTGAGTGCAGCTCTGGAGTATAATACAGGATGTAACTCAGGATCAGTACAGGATAAGTAATGTAATGTATGTACACAGTGACTGCACCAGCAGAATAGTGAGCGCAGCTCTGGAGTATAATACAGGATGTAACTCAGGATCAGTACAGGATAAGTAATGTAATGTATGTACACAGTGACTGCAGCAGCAGAATAGTGAGCGCAGCTCTGGAGTATAATACAGGATGTAACTCAGGATCAGTACAGGATACGTAATGTAATGTATGTACACAGTGACTGCACCAGCAGAATAGTGAGTGCAGCTCTGGAGTATAATACAGGATGTAACTCAGGATTAGTACAGGATAAGTAATGTAATGTATATACACAGTGACTGTACCAGCAGAATAGTGAGTGCAGCTCTGGAGTATAATACAGGATATAACTCAGGATCAGTACAGGATAAGTAATGTAATGTATGTACACAGTGACTGCACCAGCAGAATAGTGAGCGCAGCTCTGGAGTATAATACAAGATGTAACTCAGGATCAGTACAGGATACGTAATGTAATGTATGTACTCAGTGACTGTACCAGCAGAATAGTGAGTGCAGCTCTGGAGTATAATACAGGATGTAACTCAGGATCAGTACAGGATAAGTAATGTAATGTATGTACACAGTGACTGTACCAGCAGAATAGTGAGTGCAGCTCTGGAGTATAATACAGGATATAACTCAGGATCAGTACAGGATAAGTAATGTAATGTATGTACACAGTGACTGCACCAGCAGAATAGTGAGCGCAGCTCTGGAGTATAATACAGGATGTAACTCAGGATCAGTACAGGATAAGTAATGTAATGTATGTACACAGTGACTTCACCAGCAGAATAGTGAGTGCAGCTCTGGAGTATAATACAGGATGTAACTCAGGATCAGTACAGGATAAGTAATGTAATGTATGTACACAGTGACTGCACCAGCAGAATAGTGAGCGCAGCTCTGAAGTATAATACAGGATGTAACTCAGGATCAGTACAGGATAAGTAATGTAATGTATGTACACAGTGACTGCACCAGCAGAATAGTGAGCGCAGCTCTGGAGTATAATACAGGATGTAACTCAGGATCAGTAGAGGATACGTAATGTAATGTATGTACACATTGACTGTACCAGCAGAATAGTGAGCGCAGCTCTGGAGTATAATACAGGATGTAACTCAGGATTAGTACAGGATAAGTAATGTAATATATATACACAGTGACTATACCAGCAGAATAGTGAGTGCAGCTCTGGAGTATAATACAGGATGTAACTCAGGATCAGTACAGGATAAGTAATGTAATGTATGTACACAGTGACTGTACCAGCAGAATAGTGAGTGCAGCTCTGGAGTATAATACAGGATGTAACTCAGGATCAGTACAGGATAAGTAATGTAATGTATGTACACAGTGACTGCACCAGCAGAATAGTGAGCGCAGCTCTGGAGTATAATACAGGATGTAACTCAGGATCAGTACAGGATAAGTAATGTAATGTATGTACACAGTGACTGCAGCAGCAGAATAGTGAGTGCAGCTCTGGAGTATAATACAGGATGTAACTCAGGATCAGTACAGGATACGTAATGTAATGTATGTACACAGTGACTGCACCAGCAGAATAGTGAGTGCAGCTCTGGAGTATAATACAGGATGTAACTCAGGATTAGTACAGGATAAGTAATGTAATGTATATACACAGTGACTGTACCAGCAGAATAGTGAGTGCAGCTCTGGAGTATAATACAGGATATAACTCAGGATCAGTACAGGATAAGTAATGTAATGTATGTACACAGTGACTGCACCAGCAGAATAGTGAGCGCAGCTCTGGAGTATAATACAAGATGTAACTCAGGATCAGTACAGGATAAGTAATGTAATGTATGTACACAGTGACTGTACCAGCAGAATAGTGAGTGCAGCTCTGGAGTATAATACAGGATGTAACTCAGGATCAGTACAGGATAAGTAATGTAATGTATGTACACAGTGACTGTACCAGCAGAATAGTGAGCGCAGCTCTGGAGTATAATACAGGATGTAACTCAGGATCAGTACAGGATAAGTAATGTAATGTATGTACACAGTGACTTCACCAGCAGAATAGTGAGTGCAGCTCTGGAGTATAATACAGGATGTAACTCAGGATCAGTACAGGATAAGTAATGTAATGTATGTACACAGTGACTGCACCAGCAGAATAGTGAGCGCAGCTCTGAAGTATAATACAGGATGTAACTCAGGATCAGTACAGGATAAGTAATGTAATGTATGTACACAGTGACTGCACCAGCAGAATAGTGAGCGCAGCTCTGGAGTATAATACAGGATGTAACTCAGGATCAGTACAGGATAAGTAATGTAATGTATGTACACAGTGACTTCACCAGCAGAATAGTGAGTGCAGCTCTGGAGTATAATACAGGATGTAACTCAGGATCAGTACAGGATAAGTAATGTAATGTATGTACACAGTGACTTCACCAGCAGAATAGTGAGTGCAGCTCTGGAGTATAATACAGGATGTAACTCAGGATCAGTACAGGATAAGTAATGTAATGTATGTACACAGTGACTGCACCAGCAGAATAGTGAGCGCAGCTCTGAAGTATAATACAGGATGTAACTCAGGATCAGTACAGGATAAGTAATGTAATGTATGTACACAGTGACTGCACCAGCAGAATAGTGAGCGCAGCTCTGGAGTATAATACAGGATGTAACTCAGGATCAGTAGAGGATACGTAATGTAATGTATGTACACATTGACTGTACCAGCAGAATAGTGAGCGCAGCTCTGGAGTATAATACAGGATGTAACTCAGGATTAGTACAGGATAAGTAATGTAATATATATACACAGTGACTATACCAGCAGAATAGTGAGTGCAGCTCTGGAGTATAATACAGGATGTAACTCAGGATCAGTACAGGATAAGTAATGTAATGTATGTACACAGTGACTGTACCAGCAGAATAGTGAGTGCAGCTCTGGAGTATAATACAGGATGTAACTCAGGATCAGTACAGGATAAGTAATGTAATGTATGTACACAGTGACTGCACCAGCAGAATAGTGAGCGCAGCTCTGGAGTATAATACAGGATGTAACTCAGGATCAGTACAGGATAAGTAATGTAATGTATGTACACAGTGACTGCAGCAGCAGAATAGTGAGTGCAGCTCTGGAGTATAATACAGGATGTAACTCAGGATCAGTACAGGATACGTAATGTAATGTATGTACACAGTGACTGCACCAGCAGAATAGTGAGTGCAGCTCTGGAGTATAATACAGGATGTAACTCAGGATTAGTACAGGATAAGTAATGTAATGTATATACACAGTGACTGTACCAGCAGAATAGTGAGTGCAGCTCTGGAGTATAATACAGGATATAACTCAGGATCAGTACAGGATAAGTAATGTAATGTATGTACACAGTGACTGCACCAGCAGAATAGTGAGCGCAGCTCTGGAGTATAATACAAGATGTAACTCAGGATCAGTACAGGATAAGTAATGTAATGTATGTACACAGTGACTGTACCAGCAGAATAGTGAGTGCAGCTCTGGAGTATAATACAGGATGTAACTCAGGATCAGTACAGGATAAGTAATGTAATGTATGTACACAGTGACTGTACCAGCAGAATAGTGAGCGCAGCTCTGGAGTATAATACAGGATGTAACTCAGGATCAGTACAGGATAAGTAATGTAATGTATGTACACAGTGACTTCACCAGCAGAATAGTGAGTGCAGCTCTGGAGTATAATACAGGATGTAACTCAGGATCAGTACAGGATAAGTAATGTAATGTATGTACACAGTGACTGCACCAGCAGAATAGTGAGCGCAGCTCTGAAGTATAATACAGGATGTAACTCAGGATCAGTACAGGATAAGTAATGTAATGTATGTACACAGTGACTGCACCAGCAGAATAGTGAGCGCAGCTCTGGAGTATAATACAGGATGTAACTCAGGATCAGTACAGGATACGTAATGTAATGTATGTACACATTGACTGTACCAGCAGAATAGTGAGCGCAGCTCTGGAGTATAATACAGGATGTAACTCAGGATTAGTACAGGATAAGTAATGTAATGTATATACACAGTGACTATACCAGCAGAATAGTGAGTGCAGCTCTGGAGTATAATACAGGATGTAACTCAGGATCAGTACAGGATAAGTAATGTAATGTATGTACACAGTGACTGTACCAGCAGAATAGTGAGTGCAGCTCTGGAGTATAATACAGGATGTAACTCAGGATCAGTACAGGATAAGTAATGTAATGTATGTACACAGTGACTGCACCAGCAGAATAGTGAGCGCAGCTCTGGAGTATAATACAGGATGTAACTCAGGATCAGTACAGGATAAGTAATGTAATGTATGTACACAGTGACTGCAGCAGCAGAATAGTGAGCGCAGCTCTGGAGTATAATACAGGATGTAACTCAGGATCAGTACAGGATACGTAATGTAATGTATGTACACAGTGACTGCACCAGCAGAATAGTGAGTGCAGCTCTGGAGTATAATACAGGATGTAACTCAGGATTAGTACAGGATAAGTAATGTAATGTATATACACAGTGACTGTACCAGCAGAATAGTGAGTGCAGCTCTGGAGTATAATACAGGATATAACTCAGGATCAGTACAGGATAAGTAATGTAATGTATGTACACAGTGACTGCACCAGCAGAATAGTGAGCGCAGCTCTGGAGTATAATACAAGATGTAACTCAGGATCAGTACAGGATACGTAATGTAATGTATGTACTCAGTGACTGTACCAGCAGAATAGTGAGTGCAGCTCTGGAGTATAATACAGGATGTAACTCAGGATCAGTACAGGATAAGTAATGTAATGTATGTACACAGTGACTGTACCAGCAGAATAGTGAGTGCAGCTCTGGAGTATAATACAGGATATAACTCAGGATCAGTACAGGATAAGTAATGTAATGTATGTACACAGTGACTGCACCAGCAGAATAGTGAGCGCAGCTCTGGAGTATAATACAGGATGTAACTCAGGATCAGTACAGGATAAGTAATGTAATGTATGTACACAGTGACTTCACCAGCAGAATAGTGAGTGCAGCTCTGGAGTATAATACAGGATGTAACTCAGGATCAGTACAGGATAAGTAATGTAATGTATGTACACAGTGACTGCACCAGCAGAATAGTGAGCGCAGCTCTGAAGTATAATACAGGATGTAACTCAGGATCAGTACAGGATAAGTAATGTAATGTATGTACACAGTGACTGCACCAGCAGAATAGTGAGCGCAGCTCTGGAGTATAATACAGGATGTAACTCAGGATCAGTAGAGGATACGTAATGTAATGTATGTACACATTGACTGTACCAGCAGAATAGTGAGCGCAGCTCTGGAGTATAATACAGGATGTAACTCAGGATTAGTACAGGATAAGTAATGTAATGTATATACACAGTGACTATACCAGCAGAATAGTGAGTGCAGCTCTGGAGTATAATACAGGATGTAACTCAGGATCAGTACAGGATAAGTAATGTAATGTATGTACACAGTGACTGTACCAGCAGAATAGTGAGTGCAGCTCTGGAGTATAATACAGGATGTAACTCAGGATCAGTACAGGATAAGTAATGTAATGTATGTACACAGTGACTGCACCAGCAGAATAGTGAGCGCAGCTCTGGAGTATAATACAGGATGTAACTCAGGATCAGTACAGGATAAGTAATGTAATGTATGTACACAGTGACTGCAGCAGCAGAATAGTGAGCGCAGCTCTGGAGTATAATACAGGATGTAACTCAGGATCAGTACAGGATACGTAATGTAATGTATGTACACAGTGACTGCACCAGCAGAATAGTGAGTGCAGCTCTGGAGTATAATACAGGATGTAACTCAGGATTAGTACAGGATAAGTAATGTAATGTATATACACAGTGACTGTACCAGCAGAATAGTGAGTGCAGCTCTGGAGTATAATACAGGATATAACTCAGGATCAGTACAGGATAAGTAATGTAATGTATGTACACAGTGACTGCACCAGCAGAATAGTGAGCGCAGCTCTGGAGTATAATACAAGATGTAACTCAGGATCAGTACAGGATAAGTAATGTAATGTATGTACACAGTGACTGTACCAGCAGAATAGTGAGTGCAGCTCTGGAGTATAATACAGTATGTAACTCAGGATCAGTACAGGATAAGTAATGTAATGTATGTACACAGTGACTGTACCAGCAGAATAGTGAGCGCAGCTCTGGAGTATAATACAGGATGTAACTCAGGATCAGTACAGGATAAGTAATGTAATGTATGTACACAGTGACTTCACCAGCAGAATAGTGAGTGCAGCTCTGGAGTATAATACAGGATGTAACTCAGGATCAGTACAGGATAAGTAATGTAATGTATGTACACAGTGACTGCACCAGCAGAATAGTGAGCGCAGCTCTGAAGTATAATACAGGATGTAACTCAGGATCAGTACAGGATAAGTAATGTAATGTATGTACACAGTGACTGCACCAGCAGAATAGTGAGCGCAGCTCTGGAGTATAATACAGGATGTAACTCAGGATCAGTACAGGATACGTAATGTAATGTATGTACACATTGACTGTACCAGCAGAATAGTGAGCGCAGCTCTGGAGTATAATACAGGATGTAACTCAGGATTAGTACAGGATAAGTAATGTAATGTATATACACAGTGACTATACCAGCAGAATAGTGAGTGCAGCTCTGGAGTATAATACAGGATGTAACTCAGGATCAGTACAGGATAAGTAATGTAATGTATGTACACAGTGACTGTACCAGCAGAATAGTGAGTGCAGCTCTGGAGTATAATACAGGATGTAACTCAGGATCAGTACAGGATAAGTAATGTAATGTATGTACACAGTGACTGTACCAGCAGAATAGTGAGCGCAGCTCTGGAGTATAATACAGGATGTAACTCAGGATCAGTACAGGATAAGTAATGTAATGTATGTACACAGTGACTGCAGCAGCAGAATAGTGAGCGCAGCTCTGGAGTATAATACAGGATGTAACTCAGGATCAGTACAGGATACGTAATGTAATGTATGTACACAGTGACTGCACCAGCAGAATAGTGAGTGCAGCTCTGGAGTATAATACAGGATGTAACTCAGGATTAGTACAGGATAAGTAATGTAATGTATATACACAGTGACTGTACCAGCAGAATAGTGAGTGCAGCTCTGGAGTATAATACAGGATATAACTCAGGATCAGTACAGGATAAGTAATGTAATGTATGTACACAGTGACTGCACCAGCAGAATAGTGAGCGCAGCTCTGGAGTATAATACAAGATGTAACTCAGGATCAGTACAGGATACGTAATGTAATGTATGTACTCAGTGACTGTACCAGCAGAATAGTGAGTGCAGCTCTGGAGTATAATACAGGATGTAACTCAGGATCAGTACAGGATAAGTAATGTAATGTATGTACACAGTGACTGCACCAGCAGAATAGTGAGCGCAGCTCTGGAGTATAATACAGGATGTAACTCAGGATCAGTACAGGATAAGTAATGTAATGTATGTACACAGTGACTTCACCAGCAGAATAGTGAGTGCAGCTCTGGAGTATAATACAGGATGTAACTCAGGATCAGTACAGGATAAGTAATGTAATGTATGTACACAGTGACTGCACCAGCAGAATAGTGAGCGCAGCTCTGAAGTATAATACAGGATGTAACTCAGGATCAGTACAGGATAAGTAATGTAATGTATGTACACAGTGACTGCACCAGCAGAATAGTGAGCGCAGCTCTGGAGTATAATACAGGATGTAACTCAGGATCAGTACAGGATACGTAATGTAATGTATGTACACATTGACTGTACCAGCAGAATAGTGAGTGCAGCTCTGGAGTATAATACAGGATGTAACTCAGGATCAGTACAGGATACGTAATGTAATGTATGTACACAGTGACTGCACCAGCAGAATAGTGAGCGCAGCTCTGGAGTATAATACAGGATGTAACTCAGGATCAGTACAGGATAAGTAATGTAATGTATGTACACAGTGACTGCAGCAGCAGAATAGTGAGCGCAGCTCTGGAGTATAATACAGGATGTAACTCAGGATCAGTACAGGATACGTAATGTAATGTATGTACACAGTGACTGCACCAGCAGAATAGTGAGTGCAGCTCTGGAGTATAATACAGGATGTAACTCAGGATTAGTACAGGATAAGTAATGTAATGTATATACACAGTGACTGTACCAGCAGAATAGTGAGTGCAGCTCTGGAGTATAATACAGGATATAACTCAGGATCAGTACAGGATAAGTAATGTAATGTATGTACACAGTGACTGCACCAGCAGAATAGTGAGCGCAGCTCTGGAGTATAATACAGGATGTAACTCAGGATCAGTACAGGATAAGTAATGTAATGTATGTACACAGTGACTGTACCAGCAGAATAGTGAGTGCAGCTCTGGAGTATAATACAGGATATAACTCAGGATCAGTACAGGATAAGTAATGTAATGTATGTACACAGTGACTGCACCAGCAGAATAGTGAGCGCAGCTCTGGAGTATAATACAAGATGTAACTCAGGATCAGTACAGGATACGTAATGTAATGTATGTACTCAGTGACTGTACCAGCAGAATAGTGAGTGCAGCTCTGGAGTATAATACAGGATGTAACTCAGGATCAGTACAGGATAAGTAATGTAATGTATGTACACAGTGACTGTACCAGCAGAATAGTGAGTGCAGCTCTGGAGTATAATACAGGATATAACTCAGGATCAGTACAGGATAAGTAATGTAATGTATGTACACAGTGACTGCACCAGCAGAATAGTGAGCGCAGCTCTGGAGTATAATACAGGATGTAACTCAGGATCAGTACAGGATAAGTAATGTAATGTATGTACACAGTGACTGTACCAGCAGAATAGTGAGCGCAGCTCTGGAGTATAATACAGAATGTGTTTAATTTACTGTAAATGGCGTTGGACACATTATCATCCTTGGTCTCTTCACTATAATTTCAGCATTTACAATTCTTGCAAGGTTTTCTGTAGTTTGGTCAGATCTGGGTCAAATTCTTTGTGTGTATGGCAGCTTAAGAGTGAATATCTCAGAGAGCAAGACTCATCCTCCATTCATATTCATCTTCCTCTGTGTGTGTCCCGAGACATCAAACGGAAGGACGCGCTAATCCCGCTTATACCTGGCACTGACTAATCACTGATGAAGACCTGCCAGCTCTTATCTCTTCCTTCACCTTCTAATTGCTGCTAAACACCCTCAGCACCCTTGTCTCACAGTCAGCTGCAGCGCTCTCTTAAAGGAGCAAGCCTTTTTGTGAATGAAGGGTTATCAGCGGGGGCCGAGGGAAATGTCCTCTTGTATAGCATACTTGCCAACTCTCCCTAAATATTGGGAGACCTCCCAGAAGAGTTAGCAAATATCCCAGATATTGTCCCCATTTTAACTCTAACTGCATCCACAGGATAGGGTTAAACACAGTGGTGGAGCAGGAAGCCATCATCTCCCTGCTCCACCATTCACCACATTGTTACTGTTTCAGGTGGTTTGGATATGATATAGTGATGTCATCACACATGATACTTTAATTTTTTTTTTTTGGAGGAGAGCATTTTATTGCATGGGGATCACAAGAAGACATTATACTCCATGTTGGGGACAAAAGGGGACATTATACTGTGTGGGGATCACAAAGGGCAATATATAGTGTGTGAGTCACAAAAAACATTGTAATGTATAAGGGGAATTAAGAAGGCATTATATTGTTTGGAGGCCAATAAGGGGTATTATACTGTGTGGAGCCTTTAAGGGAGCATTATACTGTATGAGACCACTAAGTGGTATTGTACTATATAGCGTCCACAAAAGGGCATTATTCTGTGTGAGGACAACTAAGGGGTCATTATACTATGTGGAGACCACTAAGGGGGCGTTATATTATGTGGGGGTCACTAAGGAGGCATTACACTATGTGGGGACCACTAAGGGGCATTGTACTGTGTGTGTAGGTCACAAAAGAAGCATTATACTATGTGAGGACCACTAAGGGGTCATTATACTATGTGACGACCAATAAGGGGGCATTATATTATGTGGGGGTCACTAAGGAGGCATTACACTATGTGAGGACCACTAAGGGGCATTGTACTTTGTGTGTAGGTCACAAAAGAAGCATTATACTATGTGGGGACCACTGAGGGGACACTATACTATGGGGGGCACAAAATAGCACTATTTTGAGTAGGGGCACTACGGGAGCATTATACTGTGTCGGGACCAAATAAGGGTATTATACTGTGTCGGGGCTACAAGGGGGCATTATAAGGTGGATGGTACTAAGGGGGCATTTCACTGTGTGGCAGACACTAAAAGAGCATTATACTGTGGGGGACATTAAGGGGGCATTATACTATGTCAGAGACAATAAAAGTGCATTATAATGTGTGCAAAACACTGTTTGCGGAGCACTAAAAGTGCATTATAGTGTGTGGGGGACACTAAGGGGGTATTATACTGTGATTGGGACACTAAGGGATCATTATACTGTGATTGGGACACTAAGGGGGTATTATACTGTAATTGGGACGCTAAGGGGGCATTATACTGGGTGTTACTCAATAAAGGACACTATCACTGGTAGGGCCTATCAATAAATTTGATACCCATGATCTATTAATAGGGGGCATTCTTATATAAAAATGGGTGTGGCATGTGAGCAGGGGTGTGTCCTGAATATTTCAGCATGCCACTAGCCTCTTTCTCCCTGAAGTCAGTTTCAGCAGTATTTTCTATACATCTCACTGATCCTACTACCCTGAAAACCTAAAAATTCAGTGTCCCAATCCCTTCATTTCACACTTATAGAGGTCCAGGAAGCAGAGATATGAGGAGCTGTCTGATGTGCACTCGTTCTGTGCATGTTCTTTGCCTGTGACATGACGTAACAAGATGGTCACTGGGAATCTTCTTTCCATATATGACAAACTATTAGCTCTTCACAGTTATGGGCCACAATTTTGCCTTCTCCGTGTTACAGGCAGCCATAGGAACTCTACAACTTGAAGATGTCGTCAAACAGCTCCTCATATCTCAGCTTTGCTGATGAAATTGTAAAAACGGGATATTTATGGGAATTTTCCTATTGGAGCACAATATTGAGAGGTCGCATAATACTAAATCGGACTTAGCCAACGTCAACTATAGCTGTCCACATTGCAATGCATCATGGTCTTGAATTTCGAGTACACCAATCTTATAGAGGAACCGGGGTAAGGAATAGGAGGGGAACACAAATACGAGACCTCCTGTCCTTGGTGGCCGCACCACATGAGGGTCCATTTTGATCTATGAGTTCTGGTGAGATCTGATGTCATGTCTGGTGAAGAACACTTATAAAACAATACAAAAATACATCTGCACCGCGAGGCGTCCTGACGGTCGTGTAATTACCATGCACGTGCAGAGGGGGCGGTATACATGTTTGTCCATAGACATCACATACAGACACGTTTATTTATATCTTTTTGCGTGGGCCGGGAGAAAGTCATTTTTTTTTTCTTTAAATCCAGTAAAAATGTCTATTTCAGTCTTCGGTTCTAACCTGTCATTTTCTACCTGCCAGTCTGTAAATGAGAGATATTTTAGAAGTGGCTTAGTGGCGCACGCAGAGTTAATTAGGTGTTTCTTTCATCTCCTCGTACCTCACATTCATCCTCTCACGAAAAGTTCAAGTTTTTTTTTTTTTTTTTCTCCTACAGATCCATAAAATTTGTCTCTTCCTCTGCTCCCGTCCCAGGGGCTGTGCCCACCGCAAGCCGCGCAGGAGAATATCTGATTGCAAAATCACAGGTTAACGTGAGTTGCATTAAGTCAGCCTTCTGCACATTATTCTGGGCCTTGTCCTTGGTCGTGTTCCAAGGATTGTGCTGATTTTCTAAGAGATCTGGGGGGTAGCATGGGGTTTCTTACTGAGCAGGCCAATGTTTTACTTCTTAAAAGTGGTTTAAAGGTAAAGGCGTCCTTAAATTGGAATACTAAACTAGAGGGCGCAATTGTGCCAAGGAAATTGTGTCTCTAAGTGCCCATCATGGGGCAGAAAATAAGTGTCATATACCTTTCCCGTCTACAAGACCTATCAGCCGTTCAGAAAAGTTGAAGAGGATCACATGCCAAGCTTAACCACACCCCTGACTACAGAGGAACAGAAAAACGTTGTCTGAGGGGAGGGGCTCACATTTCTGAGGAGTTTTCGAGTTCAGCTCTAATAAGACATTGTCAAGGCAATGTAATGGAAAGGGGAGTGTGGCCCTTTAACTTTTTTGTAGCAATGCCCTTAGTATACATTATTCCGGGCTTCATCCTTGGTCGTGTTCCAAGCATTGTGCTGATTTTCTAAGATTTCTGGAGGTAGCATGGGGTTTCTACTGAGCAGGCCAATGTTTTTCTTCTTAAAATTGGTTGTAATTGTGCCAAGGAAATCGCTTCCCAAAATGCCCATCATGGGGGCAGAAAATAAGTTGTGTCATATATACCCTTCCCTTCTATCTTGGCCATTCAGATGAGCTGATGGGAGATTATGTGACATGCTTAGCCACACCCCTGACTACAGAAAAAGAGGAGGGGCCTGTCAGAGGGGAGGGGTCACTTTTTATGTCCTTTTAATTTGAGACTAAAGGGAATTCAGCGCTAATAAGATGTTTTGAAGGTAATGTAATCAAAGGGGAGTGCAGTCCTTTATGTTTTTAGGGTCAATTTAAAGATAAAGGCATCCTTAAATTATAATACTCAACTAGAGGGCGTAATTGTACCCAGGAAAATGCTTCTCAAAGTGCATATCACAGAGGCTTAACTTAGATTGTCATATATATCGTTACCTTCTATGAGACATCTCAGTCAGGCAACTGAGAAGAAAGGGATCATATGACCAGTTTAACCACACCCCTGACTACAGAGAAACAGGAAGTGCTGTCGGAGGGGAAGGGCCCCCTTGTTCTGCACATTTATTGTGGGCTGTAGGGGAACTTTAGAATTCAGCTCTAATAAAATATTGTGAAGGCAATGTAGTCAAAAGGGGAGTGTGCTCCTTTAATTTTTTATAGCACAGCCCTGACTTGCAGGATCATTTTAAAGGTAAAGGTATCCTTAAATTGGAATACTAAACTAAAGGGTACAATCGTGCCAACGTACCCATCACACTGTCAGAAAATAGGTTGTCACTTATATGCTTCCCTTCTATGAGATGTCTCAGCCATTCACCTGAGCTGAAAGGAATCACATGACAAGAGTAACCACACCCCTGACTACAGAGAAACAGGAAGTAGTTGTCTGAGGGGAGGGGCTCACATCCTCTGGGGAGATTAAGAGTTCAGCTCTAATAAGATGTTACAATGGTGTTATAATCAAAAGGAGAGTCCTTATAATTCTTCTGTAGTGGTCCCCTGATTTGGGAGGGTCAATAATATAATTTAACTCCACCCACCATGAACATATGTACAACCAAAACTGGGGTTGTAAGTAAAAAAGCGCCAAAATAATGCTAATTTCCTCCCAGTGATTATTAAAATGGCCGATAAGGGCTGTGATGTCATGGTAACTTGGAAAGATTATCAAGATAGAGTGAGATGGTTTGGATGGAGTTGCCCTTTAACTATACATAGGAAAATGGGGCTTTCAATGGGCACTCTTTATACTGCAAGTATTTTCTAAGAGGGTCTGTAAAATATTATAAGACCGCCATTATCCCACCCACTGCAGCTTCCTACATGACCCCAGGGGTCCATAAGAAAGGACTTGAAGGATTAGAGATGCTTAATACAACCATATGTATCAAAGGATCAAAGCTGTACATTATAATGACAGTTCTCGAGAGCATCAATATGTTCCCTGTCAAGGGGCATTAAGCAAAGGACACGACCGTGCGAGCGAGATAATTATAGGCATAACAATTAAATGGAGTTTGAAGGGAATAAATCTCAGTTCATGCTCGTAATATTTTTTTTTCTGGGGGGTGGGGGCACTTACTTTTTCAATTACTAGTTATTATATGAACTTCCTATGGCTGGCCATATGGACAAATTAGATTCAACGTGGTCAAAAAAAAAAAATTTGTCTGGAATGTAGTTGGTTATGACTATGGGCACCATTGGTGGACCCACCATCTTGAAAACACTTCTTTTTGTGATCATTCCTCTCGTTCTGATGTGTTGGATTTGCAAATTTAACAAGATCAACGGCAGAAATATGAGAACTACACTTGGATTTCTGTCTTAGATAATCCACGTGAGGATTAGCTTCATATTCATTCAAAGAGACGTTCCCGTGTGAAAGAAGTAACACGCTACATATCTCCGCTGCAGACTTTTTTTCTACGGCACGGCTAAAAATCGCTGGAGATATTTTTCAGAGCTGGTGGAGACCCCATTCACCGCTTTGGATATGGATTGTTGATGGACTTTACACTGATTTGAGCAGAAATTTGTGTCAATTTTGGAACGTGACCTTTAATTTGGACATACACATAAGATAGGTCTTTCAGCCAAGCCATTTTGTCCAACTAACCCTCACGGGTGAAAAAGCGATGTCTTATCTACTCGACAACAAATGGATCAAGTAATAGAAATCCTACTGCCTGATAATTAGGTCTCCTGACAACTGCTCTCGGGAGAGTCAGTAGCCCCCCATACACATTAGATGGTTGGCTGATCCTGTCGAAATCGAGGAAGTAGGAAAAGAAGAAAGAAGCCTTCTCCATGGTCACGCTATGGAACATTGCATGGGTGGCTTTGGCTTAAGGGTTGAGAACAAGCTTATAGATTAGGTTCTGCTCGCTCTAAGGCAAAGGTTCGGCCGAGCAGAGAGGGTTAACACTAGGCGGCCTGTGGGGGCGAGCCAGCCTGTGCTTTATTATAAATTGGCTATGTTTGGACATCTGCAGAAGAAGAAAAGGTCCATGGCTCCTGGCTTGGGGACCTCTGCTGCTTTCTGCAAAAACCATTGTCTTCTTGAAAGGACCCCTTCATTTCCCAGATTGCTCTTCTTCCAAGAAAACTTACATCGACACATCCAACCTAGCCCCCCTTTCCCGGCCCCCTCCTTCCTTCTCTTCTCTCTCAAGCCTGGAGCAAGACTGAACAAACCCCACAGTGACACAGCTGTTCAATTATTGCAGTTCCTCTAAGCAATTCCCCGCAGTGTTTGCTCTGCAGAACAATATATAAATTTACTGCAAAAGGGTCTTGCGTGTCACACTGAGAACTGGAGATTTGCTCAAGTCCAGAGTTAACGTCTTGCTGTCCGAAAGCTTCGATTGTATGGGAAAGCAACGTTCTGGAAGTGGAGAGGTTAAGTGACTTCCGCTCCCATCTGCTGGGGTTGGTTGTAGTTAAGAGAACTGAGCTCAGCATGTGTTTGAACACTACACACGCTCACACGGGTCTGCCAAAACATTTTACTAGTTTGCTTATGGAGGACAAAAATGTCTTAACCCCTTCCCAGGATGCACTTCGGCTAAAAGAGATAGAAAGAGTTTACGGCATAGGAGTAGAGAAAAACTAATTGATCCTCTTGGTTCGTAGACGACAATAGGCGAATCGATTTGCTGACTACGCCATCATATCCTCTATGAATCACCAAAATCAAAGACTATAGGCGTCAATGAGACTCACGTCATAATATTCTGATGGTTGCTGAGCTAGGGACCCAATCACACATCAACGCTATAGTAAGGATAATTTACAGTGTAGTGTAGGAAACGATGGCCCTTTCCTGTGGTTACGTGAAGGAACATCTGCCCTAAAGGACTCATTGGGACAGCCCAAGATGGTGCCTCTTCATAAATATGTCCCTTTACTGTATATGGTTGTTGTAAGAACATTTGCCTAAAAGGACTCATTGGGTCAGATTGTGCATCTTGACAAGCATGTTCCTTTGTATGGTTATTTGTAGGAATGTTTGCCCAGAGGTACTCATCGGGACAATCCAAGATGGTGTGTCTTGTTAAAGTGTCTATTATATGACTATTTGTAGGAACTTTTGCCCAAGGGGGCTTATTGGGACAGCTGAAGATGATGTCTCTTGACAAGGATGTTCCTTTTTATGGTTGCTTGTAAGAACTTTTGTTTGAAAGGATTTACTAGGTCAGCCCAAGATTGCGTATCTTGTTAGGATGTCCCTTTATACGGTTATTTGTAGGAACGTTTGCCCAGAGAGACTCATTGGGGGAGGTTTATCAATCCCTCCATGCCAGTTTATTGGCATGGAAAGATGATATTGTGGTGCACATTTGGCGCAAGGCCCCTATTCTCTGCCTTGCTTACCACATTGTGTGAGTGAGAGTGTGGGCAGAGCGGGGTGGGAACTAGGGTAGGGACAATTCAGGCCAACATATGCTAAAGTTCTAATGGAAATTAAGCCAGTTCATAACTGGTGTTGATGTCCATTCTGGCGCATGGCCATGTCCTCTTCATAAATCGGCCAAGCCCTGCGCCTGTTGGGGCTTTTAGTAAGACTGGCATACGAAACGCTAGTTTTAATTATTCTGCCCCATTGGTTCTACCCAAAATGGCGTCTCTTGATAAGGATATCTCTTTTTATGGCTGTTCGTAGGAACACTATCAGTCTCTTTTGTGAGCCGTGGAAAGGGCCACGCTGAATTTTAAGAAGTCTGTAGTTCCATTAGCATGTCCTCACTCACTGTCTTCGAGAAAGCAGTGGATAGATAGAATATTGACTATGCAGAAATCTGCCCAGAAGACAAGAAACCTTACCCGTTTCTCTGCCATATGGAAGGAGGTTTCCTGATGAGCCCTCTTGACCTCATGGCCCATCAGGTCAGCCAAGAATGATGTGTCTTGAGAAGGATGTCTTTTTGTATGGTTATTTGTAGGAACATATGCCCAAGATGGCTTATCAGGTCGGCCCAAGATCTTATCCATTGAAAGGATGTCCCTCTATAAGCTTTTATGTAGGAACGTTTCTCCAAAAGGAATTATCAAGTCAGCTCAAGATTGATTGTTTCTTGGCTTGGTAAGAATATAAGAATCTAAAAATGACTTATCGGATCAGCCCAAGATGATGTTCTCATACTTGGAAAAATAACAGGATCTAATTATCCTATTAAATAGTTGAGTGTAAGAACCTTGCCTATTACTTACAGGGGCAGCCCAAGATGGTGTCTCTTGCTTACAGTGTTCCATGATATGACCGTTTGTAAGAACGCCATCAGTCTTCGGTTCCATTAGCACATCATCAGTCTTTGGAAAAGCAAAGCAGCTAGAGAGAATATCGACTATGCAGAAAGCTGTCCAGAAGACAAGAAACCTTGTCCCATATCTCTGCCATATGAATGGAAGTTTCCTGATGAGCTCTCTTGACCTGATGGCTCATTAGGTCGCCCAAAGATGATGTCCGTTGACAAGGATGTCTCCTTTTATGGTTGTTTGTAGGAACATATGCCCAAGAGGGTTCATCATATCAGCTGAAGATGTTATCCACTGACAAGGATGTCCCACTATAGGCTTTTATGTAGGAACGTTTGTCCAGAAGGACTTCTCAGGTCAGGCCAAGACTGATCACTCTTTGAATTGGTAAGGATATAAGAATCTTAAATGACTTATCAGCTCAACCCAAGATGATGTTCTCATACTTGGAAAAAATATCAGGATCCAATTACCATCTTACATAGATGGGTGTAAGAACCTTGCCCATGATTCACCAGGCAGTCCATGATGGTAGTTTCATAGCTTGGCCTAGACGTAAAAATATAATTGCGCACACATACTGTATAGTAGTATTGAAGACTATTTATTTATGACACACAGGATCAGTCTTGGCTTGGTAAGGACATAAGAATCCAATTACCTTATTACATAGTTGTGTATAAGAACTTAGCCCATGTTTTATCGGATCAGCTTAAGTCAATAGCATCTTGCACTGGTGAAGATATTCGAATTCAATTGCCCTTGTATATGGCTGTGTGGAGGAACATTTAGTCAAGACTCACCATATCATCCCAAAGTGGTGCCTGTAAAAATGGGAATATATGTAAGGACACATTTGCCTGGCAGAAAAGATGGCAGTGCTGATGTACTCGATCATGAAACGCCCTGTCTCATAGTGACACCCTGTGACTAAGTTGCCCACACCCCTCATTAAGGGTATTTGTAGGTAATGCTTGGATGACATCAAGCTACGAGACCTCAATATCACATTATCAAGATTAATTAGCTATTCGTGAAAATTCGATAATGTGGTGAATTTTCAGACATCACTTAAAGATTTACTTTTGGACGTTTTACACCGAGATCTTACATGAGTTACGTCACCTCTACCATATCCAAAATATCCAAAGCTGAATTCACAAGATCGAGCATATGAAGGGTAATGTCATTAGAAATTATGTCAACCATTTGTCTTTACTAAAGATTCCTCTGAAACAGAGTGTGTTTCCTTCATGGATGAGATTTAAGTCCTTGAAGACCTTTTCACTCAAGTTCTGTTACTAGATCTTGTAGGCATCTCCCAACTTTTGATTTGTAGATAGTTTGCTATTGGTTTTTGGGTTGTATGGATAACTCTTGAGTGAGTGCAAATCCCAAGAAAGTGAGAAATATAAAGGGGTTGTCCAGGAATCTCAGTTTTTGGGCAGGAGGCCGGGGAAGGTGAAGACCAATCAGTGGTCTCAGCAGACGAAGCCCCCTTGCAGACAACTGTATGACTGGTTTTTCCCGGATAGCACACTGACCCATTCATTTCCATGGGCCCATATACATGTGTGTGGGCCGACAGTCCGGGCAGCAAAATATGGAACAGGTCCTATGCCTGTCCAATTTTGCAGCCCTGCCTCCGAGGGTCCTAATCATTGAATAAAAGAGGCTGCGGAAGCATGGCTGATGCATGGGTGGCACACAGGTGACATCCACATTTCCCATGTGCCATTCATTCATAGCAGCCGATTGGCACACGGTCGTGTGCAATCGGCTTAAGGAAAAGAACTGGTGACATACTGTACGTGAGTGACATCACTGGTTCCTTTCTTGTGTTTGCTGAGGTCTCAGCGGTCATGTCCGGCAAGGATTTCTGCCAGGGGCAGGTGAGTATGCTTTGGTGATTTTTTTTTAATTTCACCTTCCCCGGCCTCCTACCCAAGTACTAAGATTCTTGGACAACCCCTTTAAGTTACCTGTGACCTTTTAGGCAATCCAAAAGCCTATTGAATGTAAGATGCCGTAAACCTCAAATCATTGGGACCACTACACTCTATAAAGGATTAATGCTCTGTCGAAGCTGGACATCTCCAATCTAAAAATTGTGCAACCTTTCACCGGAGTGATATCACGAGCTCCCTGTCAGAGACCTTGAGCAAGAAGGAGTTCTTGGAAAAGAGCAAGATATCCTTCTCGCAAAATATCTAAAGTTTTCCCATAATAGATTGAAAACTGGGTTATCAAGACAAGGAATTCTGTCCAGCTATCTCTGAGAACTATGGAAATGCTCCGACATGGAAAAGAATGGGTTCAAGCTCATGGACCACCAACAACGACATCCCCAACAACATCTTCTAGGTCATATATTGAGATAGTCTCCTCCTCAAGAACTGGATCAAAGGAACCAGCTAGTGTGTCTTGTCATACCAGTGGGCATTGGTCAAGGAGTTTTTGCCCATATGGCAGAGATATGGGGCAAGGATTCTTGTCTTCTGGCCAGATTTCTGCATAGTCGATATTCTCTCCCCACTTTGCTTTTCTGAAGACAGTGACTGATGTGTTAATGGAACCACAGACTCCTTAAAATTCAGCTTGGCCCTCCCTACGTCTCACAAAAGAGACTGATGGCATTGGTTACGGGCAGACAATATAACACTGGGAGAGATGGAAGACAAGTGTCGTACAAATAGTCGTTTACATATTATTGATACATTTTAATAGAAAACAATACAGAATTTGAGGCGCGTTGTTCTGGCAGATGAATTTGCAGCCAGCAGCCCCGCTCCGGGCTCAGCGCTCAGCGTATGGGAGAATGTTTATTACGTTCTATTTATAGTTGCTGGTATTGCTACTAAATCCATACACCGAGGTAGAAATTACATTCAGGCATCTTTATTGTACTACACCAGATTTTTTTTTTTTTTTTTAGAAAAGTGGTGGTGGTGGGGGCAGCGACGATGTTGTATAATAAGAACATGGATCATTATACCGCAGAAGTAATATAAATGATAAGCTCGGGATTGAGAGGACATGATATGGAGGATACAAGATACTAGGACGCAGCGTAGATGATTTCCCTAGATTAATGGAGTCCACCGTGGAAATAAGAATGGGATCAATATAAGAAACATGTACAAGGGCCCAAGATGGATGTATTTGGCTTTCAAGGGGCTTTCTGCTTCAGAAGGGCACTAAAAGGGTCCTCTCGTTCTATGTGCATTACAAGATGTCTGGGATGCCAAGCGATAAGTTGTAATCTGTAAAGGAACCCAACAGCAAGTGTTCAATGTTCCCGCAGAGGAAATGAAGCATTACGCAAGTCTCATTAAAATCAATGGACTGTTTGTACATCGGATGGATGTGCCAGGTCCTCATACACATTCCAATGTGAAATCTGCTTTCCCCTGACCCTGAAGGTAGAAGACTCCACTGTCAACTAGGGCGCCCTTGGACTGAACGGGACCAGAGCTTGTAACATAGTAATACAGTAGATGAGGTTGAATGAAGATGCAGATCCAACGAGTCCAACCTGAAATCCTATAGTGTTGATCCAGAGGAAGGCAAAAGATCCCCGGAAGCTTATGCCAATGGCCCCATGTCAGGGGAAAAAAATTCCTTCCCGACTCTAACTCTGTCATCAGTATAAAGCCCTGGATCAACTTGTCTTCACCAAAACTCTAAGACCCATAACCTGTAGTATGTTTCCTTTGAAGAAAGGCCTCCAGGCCCTCCTTGTAATAAGATGTCAGGACTGTGCGGACATCCATTTCCAATGGAACTACAATTTGATTGAATTGGACCTGGAATGCATTTCGGGACATCTGCTCATCTCCAACACCAAACCTTTTGTGGGTCCGTGGGTATTATTTTTGACAACCCCTTTTAGAAAATAAGCCCCCAGTCAATAAGTTGATTGTTGGGGGTAAACAGAATAAGGGACCACTATGTGGGGCTGAGCAAGAAATGTAGCATCACCGGGCCCTTTGGAATGGAAACTACTGCGGCATAATTGATAGGTGGGAATGGTCCACCAGAGGGTGAAGCCACCCATTTCCTGCCTCTTTATACCATATCATGGGGTGTCTGGGCTCCTCCTTGCTTAGGACGTGAAACATATACTGTGTTATACCTAGGGCAGGGCTTGAAGGGGATGGAACATGATAGGGATTCAGCGAAGAACCCTTATGTCAAGTACCATCCACCCAGGCCCCTGTTTTGCGTGGAGTCCTCCTATAATTGTACACAAAGTAGTCTGGGTCTGGAAGGAGGGGCAGGGAGAACTTTTCCTGAGAACGTGAGTAGTCACCAAATACAGTCTGTTTATGAAAAGCCTGATCGATATGTATAATATGGGTAAACCAAGGGCGATCTAAAACAGTACAAGAGGGTTTTTGGGTAAAGTCACTTTTTAAGACTGTGCTCATTCATCACATTCGTTTCCCAATGTTGACAGAAAGAGGATCTAATAGGAACATGTAAAATTTCCCAGGAACTGAAGGCTTCCACTGAAATTCCCCTTGCTTCTGTGTTGCCCTTGAATGTTTGTGCCCCCCTTGTTTACACCACATATACTGTAGAGTTTCCTGGTATTATTCCAATGCTCATGCTATATCTTAAGAATTGCAATTAAGTTGGAGCACTCAGCCATGGTATCTGCTTGGAGGTATTTTCATATCTCAGTAATACATTCCTTTATGAGTAATATTCCGCATGGTGTGATGCATAACCTACCCTGGCCTTGGAGCTGTGACAAGACACTTGGACATCCTTGGAAGGGTTAACTAGTATTGAGTCATGGATACATTATGGTTTCTGAAGGTGAAGATCCTGGCTATTGTCGAAGTCTTCATTCTATAACCTCATATATGGTAGGAGAACATCTACCTGGATGAGTTATAGTCAAGCCTTGGTAATTCTGAGAAATCTCTGAGAAGCTACTTATCCTTCCTCTGGTATTGAGGTAGAAAACTGAGGAACTGAACGTTTTAGACAGATTATTCCATTCATGGAAATATAGAACAAGTGACTTTGGAGCTGGTCAGGATCTTATGTGACAGCTGGAAACCGCTCATCCTCTCGGTTTCCAAACACTCTAGAGCACTGGAAAATGTCACAGACTGTCTTCCTACATGACATATCTGTGCACTATGTATCTGTAGGTCCAAGGCTGAATAGCTGGAATTTTCTATATATAAAAAAAACTCCCATTCCCAGTGATGTCATCACTGGTCTCTAGTGAATGGATAGGCTGTATTCTCAGTGATGTCACTGCTCTCTAGTATATGGATAGGCTGTATTCTCAGTGATGTCACTTCTGCTCTCTAGTATATGAATAGGCTGTATTCTCAGTGATGTCACTGCTGCTCTCTAGTAATAGGCTGTATTCTCAGTGATGTCACTGCTGCTCTCTAGTATATGGATAGGCTGTATTCTCAGTGATGTCACCGCCGCTCTCTAGTATATGGATAGGCTGTATTCTCAGTGATGTCACTGCTGCTCTCTAGTATATGGATAGGCTGTATTCTCAGTGATGTCACTGCTCTCTAGTATATGGATAGGCTGTATTCTCAGTGATGTCACTGCTCTCTAGTATATGAATAGGCTGTATTCTCAGTGATGTCACTGCTCTCTAGTATATGGATAGGCTGTATTCTGAGTGATGTCACTGCTGCTCTCTAGTATATGGATAGGCTGTATTCTCAGTGATGTCACTGCTGCTCTCTAGTATATGGATAGGCTGTATTCTCAGTGATGTCACTGCTGCTCTCTAGTATATGGATAGGCTGTATTCTCAGTGATGTCACTGCTCTCTAGTATATGGATAGGCTGTATTCTTAGTGATGTCACTGCTCTCTAGTATATGGATAGGCTGTATTCTCAGTGATGTCACTGCCGCTCTCTAGTATATGGATAGGCTGTATTCTCAGTGATGTCACTGCTCTCTAGTATATGGATAGGCTGTATTCTCAGTGATGTCACTGCTGTTCTCTAGTATATGGATAGGCTGTATTCTCAGTGATGTCACTGCTCTCTAGTATATGGATAGGCTGTATTCTCAGTGATGTCACTGCTCTCTAGTATATGGATAGGCTGTATTCTCAGTGATGTCACTGCTGCTCTCTAGTATATGGATAGGCTGTATTCTTAGTGATGTCACTGCTCTCTAGTATATGGATAGGCTGTATTCTCAGTGATGTCACTGCTGCTCTCTAGTATATGGATATTCTGTATTCTTAGTGATGTCATCACTGCTCTCGAATGGATATTCTATATTTTCGCTTGTATGCTACAGGAATGCATTCATCTCAGTAGAGAGTTTATGGTGTCTCTATCCATCTATCTGAACACATATTTATACTTTTCTGCAGATATTGTAGGTGGGTTCGTTTTTATGAATACTAGCACTATGCAAGCGCGTCCGTGCATGAAGATTGAACTCCAGGTGTCCGTGTCATACGAGCGAGTTACAGGCCATGCCTCTCCCAAGTTTATTCAGCACAATCCAGTCCTGCCGCCACTTGTCTTGTTCTCTCTTAGCATTAGCAAATATTTCTATGTCACTTCCTTTAGATATGAGCTGTTTATGTCTACAGGTGTGACGGGAAGATCTGATATTGGCAGTCAAAAAACTGGCTTATCTGCAGATATATATTTATATATTCCTATTGAATACAGGGGTGTAGGTATATTGGGCGCAGTTGTAATTATGCCCTGGTGTCTTAGGATATCCAAAGGTCCATCTGTCAGATAAGAAGACATCAGTACTACAAAAGACACACAGTAGGTGTTGTCCCTAGTGATATTAGTCTGCAGTCTCAAGGCATGGCCTCTACAATGAATACAGTCAAATCTACTCTACAGCGCCCCTACAGGAACATGATAGCATAGTGTAGGGTCTCACTGCGAGCACTACAAAGGGAAACACTGTATTCAACGTGTATGTTGTATTAATGCAGCTTTGTGTAATATGTCACTGCGTATTCAACAGGACAAACCATTGAGGCTGGGAAACTGAGCTGATGGTACAGCCATGACTTAGGACATCTAGCTATTGAGAAGATGGAGGCGGCAGTCTACTCCTCCTTGATATAGGAGGTGGAAGTAGTAGAGGGAGTCTCTTCCTCCCTGTATTAGGAGGACATAGGACTATGGAGTCCCCAGGGCAGCTGGGAGTCAGCATCAGTCAGGAGATGGGAGTTATCCCTGCTCATTACCAGGATATGGAGTGCAAGGAGAGACTATGAGGGTAACATTATATGGACCTCATAGTTATGACCTTGTCCATTAACCGCAGGTCAGACAGGGCTACCCTTTTTGGATATTGTGGCTTAAGAAACATAAGGCTCATGTTTGGGAGGAAAGCTGCCTGCAGTAAGTAACGGGAAGTACCACCTTAAAATCACAGCTCCAGGCCCAGTGGATGTCCGTAAGCACTGTGCCTCCATCATATGGATGAATTTGTTCTTTATCATCTGTTCTTCTACCATGGGTTTTACTGATTACAACACTTTCTAAAGTTTCGTTCCTGCACTCACCATCAAGGGCACTCCGACCACCATCAGGCTCAAGGAGGCTTACCACTAGGATGTGCCCCGGGGAACACAACTACTAGGGATGAGTGAACCAGTGCCTAATAAGTCGGGTTCGTTATGAATTTTCCAAAAATTTTTAATTACTAGTGCATCTCAATAATTTAGAATATCATCAAAAAGTTATGTTTTTTTTTAGTAATTCAGTTGAAAAAGTGAAACCCATATATTATATTGAGTCATTACAAACAGAGTGAAATTTTTCAAGTGTTTCTTTCTGTTAATGTTGATGATTATGGCTTACAGCCAAGGAAAACCCAAAAGTCATTATCTCAGAAAATTAGAAGAATTAACCCAAAACACCTGTAAAAGCTTCCTAAGCGTTTAAAAAGGTCCCTTGGTCTGGTTCAGTAGGCGACACAATCATGGGGAAGACGACTGTCCAGAAGGCAGTCATTGACCCACTCCACAAGGAGGGTAATTCTGATGATATTCTAATTTATTGAGATGCACTAGTAGGTGGTACCCAAAATTTATGGAGATTTACCATCTACGAATAACTATTACACTCTGTGGCCTCCTCAGAACGCAGAGTATAATAAGCAGAGGCCAAGGGGAGGTGAATAAACATAGCAAACAGTCTTGCCCACCTCTCCTGGGTTCTGTCGCAGCATGTGGTGGTCACTCTGTGTCCTCTTTGGGCCTCTTACTGACGCAAGCATAGTGACATTGGTGCATACCATGTGACCACTACGGCCCAATCACATGCCTCAGCAGTCCCCCGCAGGCACTGACATTATTCCAGAGGCCAGAATAGGCATGAAGAAGATGCCTCGGGTCCGCGGGACGCCATCTTGGAGCCCAGGAGAGGTGAATAAGACTGTTTGTTATGTTTACTCACCACCCCTAAAGAGACCCCATAGTGTAATAATAGCAGTTCTGGATATTCGGAGAAAAAAAATCTCGTGAGGTTCACCCAATATTAACAGCTACCACCATCACACACGCAGCAGGTCATCTTCAGAATCCATGACAATAATAATAATATTTCAATGATCAAACTTGTCTAAAAAAATGAGTTCTGTTGAGGGCGCTGTTGTGTTAATGCTTACGGGAAAGATTTGCTGCCAACAGTGGTGAAAAGCAGTACTGCAAGAGAAAAACGGAATTGAGAAGTGATAAATATGGTCGACCTCTTATTGTAGGCAGCGAAAAAAGAGAGCTGTATGAAGAGGGGATAATTCGCTTCTATGTGGGATAATGTGGAGGTGGCGGCCATTACGATGAATGGAATAAATACAAAATCGGATTCCCAGCAGTAATTGTGTTTGTTGGAGCCTTCAGCACAGCTTAGTCTATTGCCAGGTATGAAGTGGCAATCTCCAGCGTAATTACAGTAGTCAGGTATTAGTCGGATAGCGGGCTGGAGCTGTGATTTATTGACGCCACATAACAGCTGCCTGCAGAATGCTCGCATCCAGCGCAGCGCCGCTCCAACATCGGGCACTTTCTTTGATTAATTTCCTCCGCTAAAAAAAAAATTCCCATTTTGTGTATTTTCTTTTCTCCCAGAGTTCATTCCGCGAGGAGCGAGGTAAATATTTGCAGTTTGTGCCACTTATTGAAGAAAAGGCTGCCAGCTTCAATCCTTCCTATAACAGGTAACAAGGAGCAAGGCGGGAAAGCAGACAAGATGCTGGACTTCCAAAGTAGCGGTCACTAATGGCTATAATGGCCCATGATATAGTAAATAAGAGATGTGGTATACAGTAATAATACAGACCGTGTATGTCCTTCTAAATGTCACTGTCATCATGGCTCAGAATACAACACAGAAGAAGAAGCTTTACCTGTGCTTAATGCTGCCCCGATATGTAATATAGTGTCTATAAAGGGAGGGAAGTGACAACTAAGTGTTTCTCACTCTTCAAGACAGATATATAACTATATATACTATAATACTGCCCCTATGTACAAGAATATAACTACTATAATACTGCTCCTATGTGCAAGAATATAACTACTATAATACTGCTCCTATGTACAAGAATATACCTACTATAATACTGCTCCTATGTACAAGAATATAACTACTGTAATACTGCTCCTATGTACAAGAATATAATTACTATAATACTGCTCCTATGTACAAGAATATAACTACTATAATACTGCTCCTATGTACAAGAATATAACTACTATAATACTGCCCCCTATGTACAAGAATATAACTACTATAATACTGCCCCCTATGTACAAGAATATAACTACTATAATACTGCCCCCTATGTACAAGAATATAACTACTATAATACTACCTCCTATGTACAAGAATATAACTACTATAATACTGCTCCTATGTACAAGAATATAACTACTATAATACTATCTCCTATGTACAATATAACTACGATAATACTACCTCCTATGTACAAGAATATAACTACTATAATACTGCTCCTGTGTACAAGAATATAGCTACTATAATACTGCTCCTATGTACAAGAATATAACTACTATAATACTACTCCTATGTACAAGAATATAGCTACTATAATACTGCTCCTATGTACAAGAATATAACTACTATAACACTAATCCTATATACAAGAATATAACTACTATAATACTGCTCCTATGTACAAGAATATAACTACTATAATACTGCCCCTATGTACAAGAATATGACTACTATAATACTGCTCCTATGTACAAGAATATAACTACTATAATACTGCCTCCTATGTACAAGAATATAACTACTATAATACTGCCTCCTATGTACAAGAATATAACTACTATAATACTTCTCCTATGTACAAGAATATAACTACTATAATACTGCCCCCTATGTACAAGAATATAACTACTATAATACTGTTCCTATGTACAAGAATATAACTACTATAATACTGCCCCCTATGTACAAGAATATAATTACTATAATACTTCTCCTATGTACAAGAATATAACTACTATAATACTGCCCCCTATGTACAAGAATATAACTACTATAATACTGCTCCTATGTACAAGAATATAACTACTATAATACTGCTCCTATGTACAAGAATATAATTACTATAATACTGCTCCTATGTACAAGAATATAATTACTATAATACTTCTCCTATGTACAAGAATATAACTACTATAATACTGCCCCCTATGTACAAGAATATAACTACTATAATACTGCTCCTATGTACAAGAATATAACTACTATAATACTGCTCCTATGTACAAGAATATAATTACTATAATACTGCTCCTATGTACAAGAATATAACTACTATAATACTGCCCTCTATGTACAAGAATATAACTACTATAATACTGCCCTCTATGTATAAGAATATAACTACTATAATACTGCTCCTATGTACAAGAATATAACTACTATAATACTGCTCCTATGTACAAGAATATAACTACTATAATACTGCCCCCTATGTACAAGAATATAATTACTATAATACTGCTCCTATGTACAAGAATATAACTAATATAATACTGCTCCTATATACAATAATATAACTACTATAATACTGCTCCCTATGTACAAGAATATAATTACTATAATACTGCTCCTATGTACAAGAATATAACTACTATAATACTGCTCCTATGTACAAGAATATAACTACTATAATACTGCCCCCTATGTACAAGAATATAATTACTATAATACTGCTCCTATGTACAAGAATATAACTACTATAATACTGCTCCTATGTACAAGAATATAACTACTATAATACTGCTATGTACAAGAATATAACTACTATAATACTGCTCCTATGTACAAGAATATAACTACTATAATACTGCTCCTATGTACAAGAATATAACTACTATAATACTACTCCTATGTACAAGAATATAACTACTATAATACTACTCCTATGTACAAGAATATAACTACTATAATACTGCCCCTATGTACAAGAATATAACTACTATAATACTACTCCTATGTACAAGAATATAACTACTATAATACTGCTCCTATGTACAAGAATATAACTACTATAATACTGCTCCTATGTACAAGAATATAATTACTATAATACTGCTCCTATGTACAAGAATATAACTACTATAATACTGCTCCTATGTACAAGAATATAATTACTATAATAATGCTCCTATGTACAAGAATATAACTACTATAATACTGCCCTCTATGTATAAGAATATAACTACTATAATATTGCCCCTATGTACAAGAATATAACTACTATAATACTGCCCTCTATGTATAAGAATATAACTACTATAATACTGCTCCTATGTACAAGAATATAACTACTATAATACTGCTCCTATGTACAAGAATATAACTACTATAATACTGCCCCCTATGTACAAGAATATAATTACTATAATACTGCTCCTATGTACAAGAATATAACTACTATAATACTGCTCCTATATACAATAATATAACTACTATAATACTGCTCCTATGTACAAGAATATAACTACTATAATACTGCTATGTACAAGAATATAACTACTATAATACTGCCCCTATGTACAAGAATATAACTACTATAATACTGCCCCCTATGTACAAGAATATAACTACTATAATACTACTCCTATGTACAAGAATAGAACTAATATAATACTACTTCTATATACAAGAATATAACTACTATAATACTGCTCCTATGTACAAGAATATAACTACTATAATACTGCCCCTATGTACAAGAATATAACTAATATAATACTACTCCTATATACAAGAATATAACTACTATAATACTGCTCCTATGTACAAGAATATATCTACTATAATACTGCTCCTATGTACAAGAATATAATTACTATAATACTGCTCCTATGTACAAGAATATAACTACTATAATACTACCTCCTATGTACAAGAATATAACTACTATAATACTGCTCCTATGTACAAGAATATAACTACTATAATACTACCTCCTATGTACAAGAATATAACTACTATAATACTGCCTCCTATGTACAAGAATATAACTACTATAATACTGCTCCTATGTACAAGAATATAACTACTATAATACTGCTCCTATGTACAAGAATATAACTACTATAATACTGCTCCTATGTACAAGAATATAACTACTATAATACTGCTCCTATGTACAAGAATATAACTACTATAATACTGCTACTATGTACAAGAATATAACTACTATAATACTGCTCCTATGTACAAGAATATAACTACTATAATACTGCTCCTATGTACAAGAATATAACTACTATAATACTGCTACTATGTACAAGAATATAACTACTATAATACTGCTCCTATATACAAGAATATAACTACTATAATACTGCCCTATGTACAAGAATATAACTACTATAATACTACCTCCTATGTACAAGAATATAACTACTATAATGCTGCTCCTATGTACAAGAATATAACTACTATAATACTGCTCCTATTTACAAGAATATAACTACTATAATACTACCTCCTATGTACAAGAATATAACTACTATAATACTGCTCCTATGTACAAGAAAATAAATACTTTAATTCCGCCCCCCATTTAAAAAAAAAAAAATAATAAAAAACCTCCCCTAATTAAAAAAAAAAAAAAAAAAAAAAAACCCCCAATTATAAAAAAGAATATAACTACTATAATACTACCCCCTATGTACAAGAATATAACTACTATAATACTACCTCCTATGTACAAGAATATAACTACTATAATACTGCTCCTATGTACAAGAATATAACTACTATAATACTGCTCCTATGTACAAGAATATAACTACTATAATACTACCTCCTATGTACAAGAATATAACTACTATAATACTGCTCCTATGTACAAGAATATAACTACTATAATACTGCTCCTATGTACAAGAATATAACTACTATAATACTGCTCCTATGTACAAGAATATAACTACTATAATACTGCTCCTATGTACAAGAATATAACTACTATAATACTGCTCCTATGTACAAGAATATAACTACTATAATACTACCCCTATGTACAAGGATATGACTGATATGATACTAATACGACCTTTTCTTTGGCTGTGATGCTATAGATTATACTATATAGGACATCTGTTTGTGTTTTTCCTCTTACACGCCTGTTACTAGCGGTGTTGCTGTCCCTATATTTGTACCGCGGTTTCTGTACAGTCGGTGACACATTACAGTCGTGCCTGAGCATACAGTGTCGTGTGTAGGATTTGCTGCTGAAACCTCATTAAACATTCCAGAAATGTCTCGTGCCGTTTTCTCCCACTCACTCGTATTGATTAAACGCTTATTTGCACGGCAGCTATGCTGATCCCTCCATACGTTCCATGTAAATGGAGATGATGGGTTACACAGATCCTTAGCAATTCCAATGGCTCGAATCATTCAAAAATAATGCATCCCTTAAAGGACCAATGCACAAATAGAGATCGGAATGGATTCATGCATAGACGTATTTTTACACTGAAGTGCCCAGTGGTAACGAAAAAAAAATCCAAAATGAAATTTAAAAAATTCCAAAAATGAAATAAAAGAATCCAAAAATTTCAAAAAAGATAATGTAGAATGAATTAGACCTCTAGCTTGGAAAGTCTGCGGAGACATTTCGATTTCTCGAGTTCTTTGTGGGGGTACAAAAAGTGACAACTGTTTCTAAAAGCATGAAATTTTGCCTCACGGCCGTTGACCCCTTTTTCACCCTTGAAAATATCTCTAAAGTTGGTGGATTCCAAGATACAAGAGCCTCACTGAGTTCTAAGAGTCGCGACCATTTCATGTTCTAGATTGTTGAGGGTCTCAGCTCTAAGCCACCTCTGATCTCCTAAAATGGCGATATTATATTTTGGATGGAATACCCCTTTAAGGTCATGTACCCTTAGGCTTGTTATGAGGTCCAGGTAAATTCTGTGCATTATAAAGCTGATTTAGACATCATGGACAATCCCTTTAAGACCAAACATGTCATAAGACCATACTAAACTTGTCATGACGGTGAACAGCTCTGGTTATTTTTGTCTTGCATAGTCCTCATTTTTACATTTCTTGATATTGGTAGGACTACTCATTGTTGGACTGGAGTTTCTTGGGCCCACTAGATAAAATAATTCCGGGGGCCCACCCTCCTGCAACCCCTAGGAAATACACCCTAGTACTTTCTAAATTTGGATGTCTTGTGCTGGGCCGAAGCCTCCTTTGGTACTCTGGTGGGCCGATCCGTCACTGCGTCTATGACTACTTAGCAAATTACTAGGAATGCTACTTAGAAGAGATGTTTTGTTTCAGTTTCGGGTGCTCGGGTCCCTGGTTTGTTTCGGGTCCAACAAGTTTGGATAGAATCGGAAGTATCATTATTATATTCAATTATTATCATTATTATACTCTGGAGTCTCTTCAGACCCCACAGTGTAATGGGTGGAGACTCAGGGAAGGTGTAATAAATAAAAAACATTTTGTTACCTCTTTTAGTCCTCCTCGGGGTGCCCATGACTCTCCTCAGGGATGTCATGCTCCTGGGGTCACCGCTGAGACCATGTGACCGCTGGTGGCCCAATCATAGGCCTCAGCAGTAACCCCGGGCACCAGGAGAGCACCAGAAAGACGTGAGCGAAGGAGAGTATAAATGTTTTTGTTTTTTTCACCTCCCGCAGTCCTGTTATAGTCTGAGGTCTGAAGACACCCCAGAGTACAAGCTCCGTACGACTTGTTTTATTGTTTTTCTTTGACTGAATTCCACCTGCCCTGACCTCTGCCTGGTCATTGGTTATTACTGAACTCCACCTGCCCTGACCTCTGCCTGGTCATTGGTTATTACTGAACTTCATCTGCCCTGACCTCTGCCTGGTCTTTGGTTATTACTGAACTTCACCTGCCCTGACCTCTGCCTGGTCATTGCTTCTTACTGAACTCCGCCTGCCCTGACCTCTACCTGGTCATTGGTTATTACTGAACTCCGCCTGCCCTGATCTCTACCTGGTCATTGGTTATTACTGAACTCCGCCTGCCCTGACCCTTGTTCCATCTGACTATAATTCCTGCCTAGCACCTCTGTATTGCTCTTGTAGATCTCTATTTCTTCTGTCAGTCATTGCTAATGAGGATTGCTCAAGGGATATATATATATATATATATATATATATATATATATATATATATTCCTTGAGCATATATATATATGTATGTATACAGTGCCTTGTGAAAGTATTCGGCCCCCTTGAACTTTTCAACTTTTTGCCACATTTCAGGCTTCAAACATAGGGATATAAAATTTTAATTTTTTGGTGAAGAATCAACAACAAGTCGGACACAATCGTGAAGTGGAACAAAATTTATTGGATATTTTAAACTTTTGTAAAAAAAAAACAAAACTGAAAAGTGGGGCGTGCAATATTGTTCGGCCCCCTTAAGTTAATACTTTGAGCGCCACCTTTTGCTGCGATTACAGCTGCAAGTCGCTTGGGGTATGTCTCTATCAGTTTTGCACATGGAGAGACTGAAATTCTTGCCCATTCTTCCTTGGAAAACAGCTGGAGCTCAGTGAGGTTGGATGGAGAGCGTTTGTGAACAGCAGTTTTCAGCTCTTTCCACAGATTCTCGATTGGATTCAGGTCTGGACTTTGACTTGGCCATTCTAACACCTGGATATGTTTATTTGTGAACCATTCCATTGTAGATTTGGCTTTATGTTTGGGATCATTGTCTTGTTGGAAGATAAATCTCCGTCCCAGTCTCAGGTCTTTTGCAGACTCCAGCAGGTTTTCTTCCAGAATGGTCCTGTATTTGGCTCCATCCATCTTCCCATCTATTTTAACCATCTTCCCTGTCCCTGCTGAAGAAAATCAGGCCCAAACCATGATGCTGCCCCCACCATGTGTGACAGTGGGGATGGTGTGTTCAGGGGGATGAGCTGTGTTGCTTTTACGCCAAACATAACGTTTTGCATTGTGGCCAGAAAGTTGGATTTTGGTTTCATCTGACCAGAGCACCTTCTTCCACATGTTTGGTGTCTCCCAGGTGACTTTTTATGGATATCTTTGAGAAATGGCTTTCTTCTTGCCACTCTTCCATAAAGGCCAGATTTGTGCAGTGTACGACTGATTGTTGTCCTATGGACAGACTCTCCCACCTCAGCTGTAGATCTCTGCAGTTCATCCAGAGTGATCATGGGCCTCTTGGCTGCGTCTCTGATCAGTCTTCTCCTTGTTTGAGATGAAAGTTTAGAGGGACGGCCGGGTCTTGGTAGATTTGCAGTGGTCTGATACTCCTTCCATTTCAATATGATCGCTTGCACAGTGCTCCTTGGGATGTTTAAAGTTTGGGAAATCTTTTTGTATCCAAATCCAGCTTTAAACTTCTCCACAACAGTATCACGGACCTGCCTGGTGTGTTCCTTGGTCTTCATGATGCTCTCTGCTCTTTAAACAGAACCCTGAGACTATAACAGAGCAGGTGCATTTATACGGAGACTTGATTACACACAGGTGGATTATATTTATCATCAGTCATTTAGGACAACATTGGATCATTCAGAGATTCTCACTGAACTTCTGGAGTGAGTTTGCTGCACTGAAAGTAAAGGGGCCCAATAATATTGCACGCCCCACTTTTCAGTTTTTTATTTTTTACAAAAGTTTAAAATAGCCAATAAATTTCGTTCCACTTCACAATTGTGTCCCACTTGTTGTTGATTCTTCACCAAAAAATTAAAATTTTATATCCTTATGTTTGAAGCCTGAAATGTGGCAAAAGGTTAAAAAGTTCAAGGGGGCCGAATACTTTCGCAAGGCACTGTATATATATATATATATATATATATAGTATTTTTTCCTGGAGTGTTGCACAGGATATTGGCCACCATGTATCTGTATTATTCAGCAGTGAGTGCACAGCCCGCCGCCTTGCCATGCCCTGCACCCGGTGGGCACACTGCGCACTGGTTATCAGAAGTCCGGTCACTTCCCACAACAAACAAGAAAATACACAAGAATAAATATTGGAGGAGTCTAAGTGTGATCTCCACCCTGCGTACAAGGCTCATCTGCCCGCTCACAGAACAGGAGGGGGGTAATGGATATTTTTGCACAATTTTTAGTTTAAGTAGAAAAGATTTTGTTCAAAGGGATAAAATGTAAACCTTGTCGACACTACAAGTCTCAGGATGCTCTCAGTATGTGCTTAGTCTTCCATCGCTTCCCTTGGATCGGAAGAATAGACGCTATAGTGATACTGATGCTGAGAGATCCCCCCAAATACAGAGCCAGTACACCCCATAAACACAGGCCCCCAGTAATAGTATTTATTGAGGCACTCTGTTACTGGTGTATATATGGGGGCACTTTGTGGGAAGTATTATTCATTCGGGTCACTCTGCTGGCAATATTGTTTATTTGGGGCACTCTTAGCATATATGGGGATACTTTGCTGGCAGCATTATTTATTTGTTGTATTCTGGTGGCAGTATTATTTATTTGGGGCACTCTTTTAGTAGTAGTGTTCCCAGATGGAGCGAACCGGAGGATGGGATTAGTAGTAGAGGTAGGCTGTGCCATCGGATAACCTGAGTGTCCTTAACCTATCTCCTAGACCAGACACCGATGGGGGTGGCCTGCTGTGCTACCATATGGTGGCAGTAGTAGTTCCCCCAGGGCGCTTCCAGTTGCAGAGGGGTCCTCTCTTACCCTGAGCCGGTGTGATGGTGTTTGGACGGGCCCTGATGTTGCAGCAGGAATGACTCAGGAGGCAGTAATGCGGTGAAACAGGCTGAACTTTACTTTGGCAACTGTAACCTTGCAGCTTCCCGGAGGGGTAACAGACTCCCATTGTTAGATATGGGGATGAGGGATACCCAGGTGTGATAAGGCTTTAGTGCCGTGTACTCCACTCCAACAACTCTCTCTCTCGGGAACTCAGCCACAGCCAGCAGATGATACTGGGGCTGTAATACAAGGTAGTCCTTTCTGGGGGCCTGGCTACCTTTTGAGGCAGGTCCTGGATAACACCTCCTGTCAGGCAGGACTCCTTCTCTCCTCCTGGCACTGTGTGAGAATGCTGGGCAGCAATCCTCCCTGTCTCAGGGCTATCTTGAGGTAGGCTTGGGCTCAATCTTCTCCCTCAGGGGCTGTATGGAAAGTGTTGTGTCTCACAGTCACAGAACCAACTCACTGTCTCCAACTGCTAACTGCTAGACTGAGGCCCCAACGGTTTCCTGGAGAACAAAGGTCTATGAGACCCCACCCAGTGGCCTGTGATAGGCCGGGTCTGTACCAAGTATGGGGGGAACCAGACATGGAATACAAAGGGGAGAGCTGCAAACAATACATGGAACATGGAACACATAGACAAGACAAAACACACCCAGAGGCACAAAGACAATTAAAGCAGGAGTACTTTGGGATGCTGCACTATTGGCACTATTATTTGTTTGGGGTACTCATTTAGGAGTAGATTTATTAATTTTTTTTTGGGGGGGGGGGGAAATCCTGTAGGCAGTATTTATTTGAGGTACTATGGTGGCAGTATTATTTATCTGAGGTACTCCATTGGCAGTATTATTTATTTGGGGCACAGTTTCAGCAGTATTGATATGGGGGTGCTCTTTTGGTAGTATTATTTATTTGGAGTACTCCATTAGCAGTATTATATATTTGGGGCATGCTTTTAGCAGTATTTATGAGGGAGCGCTCTGTTGGTAGTATCATTTATTTGGGGTACTCCATTGGCAGTATTATTTATTTGGGGCACTCTTTCAGCAGTATTGATATGGGAGTGCTCTGTTGGCAGTATTATTTATTTTGGGTACTCAGCAGTATTATTTATTGGGGGCATGCTTTTAGCAGTATTAATATGGGGCGCACTGTTGTTAGTATTATTTATTTGGGTACTCCATTGGCAGAATTATTTAGTTGGGGTACTCTGTTGGCAGTATTATTTATTTGGGGCACTCTTTCAGCAGTATTAATATGGGGGCGCTCTGTTGGTAGTATTATTTATTTGGGGCACTCTTTCAGCAGTATTAATATGGGGGCAGTGTGTTGGTAGTATTATTTATTTGGGTACTCCATTGGCAGTATTATTTATTTGGGGCACTCTTTCAGCAGTATTAATATGGGGGTGCTCTGTTGGTAGTATTATTTATTTGGGGTACTCTGGCAGTATTGTTTGTTGGGTACTCCATTGGCAGTATTATTCATTTGGGGTACTCCGTTGGCAGTATTATTTATTTGGGGCATGCTTTTAACAGTATTTATGCGGGGGCACTCTGTTGGAAGTGTTGGTTAATAGGGCATTTTGTAAAGAGTGTTTGTATGGAGGCACTTGGCTTGTAACATTTATATGGGGACAGTCATATATGGGTTATTTGGGGGCATTCTGCTGGTAACGTTTTATGGGGACACACTGCTGGCAGTATTATTGTTCTTTATGGATCCACTTTGGTGGTGTGGCCTGTACTCATAGGCGGGGTTTCAAGTTTTCCTCTTATATGTATGAAAAATAAATAAAACGTAAACGCTCACCATGTTGGGGGAGGAGGGTCGGATTCGTGAGGTGGCATGGTGGTGGCGCGGCTGTGACAATGGATGGCGCCGGCTGTCTCATCTCCCCTCCCTCGTTATGGAGATGTGAATATTTAATGGGCGCCGTTCTCCCGGCCTTCAGCTTCGTGTTTTCATTGCTCTCCAAAGCGCTGAGCTATTTCTGGCAAAATAATGGACGTTCCTCATAATAAGTGCAAGCAATTAAAATGGAGGCAAACTGTGCCGTCCGGGGCTTGCGCTGCAGCGTAATTGATCTCCTTGTAGAGAATATTAGGCCGCTAATAGAAATTGCTTTATTATAGAGTTTCTCTCCCCGGATGGGAAGAAAAAAACAAATCTTCATCAATGGGAAATTATTCCTGTAACAAAATGGCCGCCCGTCCGACATAAAACGCACAACTCATAGATACTCTCAATGGGGTGCCAAGATGTAACGGAAAAATGCCCATAGCAACCAAACACAGCTCAGGTTTCAGAGCACTAGATAAAATGAAAGCTGCACTGTGATTGGTTGCTATGGGCAACAAAGACATTGTCATAACTTTGCCCCACAAAATGGCAGCCACAGTGCCCTGATAATGGTGGCTACATTGACCCCATAAAGACTAGTGTGATGTACCCCAAAATGCTCCTTCACAGCCACAACTTCTACCATGTCCCTATACTTGCCAACTTTTGGGGGCTACCGAAAAAGGGGTGACCAACTGGATTCCCGGAAAAGCTGAGAAATCTCGCCTTATCGTGGAGGGAGTCACTTTTGATTGTGACGATCATGTCCGAAAAGGGGCGTGGCCAGCACATTTAGTGCCTGTGTCAGGCAAAAGGGGGCATAGCCACTCCAAAAGGGGGCCTGACTTCGCCCAGAAATTTCTGCTTCTTGCTGCATGTGTTATTCTACCGGATAGGGCCAGCCAAGTGATGCCCTAAGTATTCCCTATAGTAGTCGCAGTGTCCCTTTAAAGGGGGTGTCCAGAATTTATTCCAAAAATAGCACCTCACCTGGCAACAGGTGAGATTTGCCGGCTCTTCCAGGAGTTCGGGAGGTCACCCCTTTTTTAGGGAGCCTCCTGGATTTTACAGGGGAGTTGGTAAGTATGAGGGTTATCAACGTTTCATTTGTTAAAATCGACCCATTTAGGTTTAGAACGGCCCCAAATTGGGTAGGAATGCCCACTTTTGGGTGGGTTTTGCACAAACATCGTCCTTTTACCTGAATGTGCCCAATTTTCTGGGGTTGCTTTTGAAAATTGGGGACAGTTGAAACCCCCCAACACCATCATAATGTCCCCACAACAACCATGAATGCCACCATGGCCCACATGGGCTGAATACCCTAGTGGCTGATTGGTGCATTACAATATATGTTATGTTCCTTTATTGCCACTTGGGGCTCCGTTTAGTCGGTGACAAGGTTGGCATCTTACCTGCGCTCTCATGTCATGGGGTCTGTCCCGCCCCTTTAAGACAGCGTTCTGATTTTGCTGCCAGTTACAGGGTAGAATTGAGCGGCCCACACCCGGGAGGATTTGTCTGACATTTCTCCAGAAGAAAGTCGATGTCCTTATCGAACAGACCGGCAGGAGGCGGCGGGTTACTGGAGGGCACAGTCAGGCCCGCTCAGGCTTCTATCTTACTGGTTTTCCCCTGATGGGCCATTACAGAACGTTCTACATAGCCACCTCATGAATAGGGCTTCTGGGCCGCCCCCGGCCACAAGTATTTGCCCACCTTCAACAAATATTTCAGTTTCTGCAGAATTCCACTCAACAAAGAAGTGTTGAGATGAGAATGCCCGGCCTGTGCCCACTCTCCTAGATAGGGGACATACATTCCTTGTTATGGGCCTGGCACTTGGCCCGCCAAACACTTCCTTCTTTTGTTTGAAGATCTTACAGGAATGCTCTACACAGTATACACCGTATACACATCAAGTATCCCAGAGAGACATTCCAGACTACTCCGGGGGACACTAGACAAGCGTTACTCAGGTATTACAGCCTTGTCTGTACATGGGAAAGCTGGGTGACAAGGGGGCAGTTGTCCAGGTGATGTTTAGCTACCATGTTAGTGATGATTCTATAGTGTGCACCTAAGTGTGTTGGTGCCGTATGTGTGCTATATGGACTGCCCAGAAATAGAGATGAGCGAACCAGTTCTGATCCAAACAGGTCTGATCCAAATTTTTCCCAAAATTTGGGTTCTGTGTTTGTTCTATGCTGGTACTGTATGAGTTGTATGTTGGTACTATATATTAGTACTATATATTGGTACTATATGTTGGTACTGTATGTGTTGTATATTGGCACTATATATTGATACTATATGTTGTTACTGTATGTGTTGTATGCTAGTACTGTATATTAGTACTATATATTGGTACTGTATGTGTTGTATATTGGCACTATATATTAGTACTATATATTGGTACTATATGTTGGTACTATATGTATTGTATATTGTCACTATTTATTGGTACTGTATGTGTTGTATATTGGCACTATTTATTGGTACTGTATGTGTATGCTAGTACTGTATATTAGTACTATATATTGGCACTGTATGTGTTGTATATTGGCACTATATATTAGTACTATATATTGGCACTATATGTTGGTACTGTATGTATGGTATATTGGCACTATTTATTGGTACTATATGTGTTATATATTGGCACTATATGTTGGTACTGTATGTGTGGTATATTGGCACTATTTATTGGTACTATATGTGTTATATATTGGCACTATATGTTGGTACTGTATGTGTGGTATATTGGCACTATTTATTGGCACTGTATGTGTTGTATATTGGCACTATATATTAGTACTATATATTGGTACTATATGTTGGTACTGTATGTATGGTATATTGGCACTATATATTAGTACTATATATTGGTACTATATGTGTTATATATTGGTACTATATGTTGGTACTGTATGTATGGTATATTGGCACTATATATTAGTACTATATATTGGTACTATATGTTGGTACTGTATGTATGGTATATTGGCACTATATATTAGTACTATATATTGGTACTATATGTTGGTACTGTATGTATGGTATATTGGCACTATATATTAGTACTATATATTGGTACTATATGTTGGTACTGTATGTGTTGTATATTGGCACTATATATTAGTACTATATATTGGTACTATATGTTGGTACTGTATGTGTTGTATATTGGCACTATATATTAGTACTATATATTGGTACTATATGTTGGTACTGTATGTATGGTATATTGGCACTATATATTAGTACTATATGTTGGTACTGTATGTGTTGTATATTGGCACTATTTATTGGTACTGTATGTGTTGTATATTGGCACTATTTATTGGTACTGTATGTGTTTTATATTGGCACTATACATTAGTACTATATAACTGATGCTCTACTGACCGTCCACAGTCTTTCTCGCTCACACTACATCCCAGCATAATCCGCCAGCACTGAGGTCACTTCTACCTCGCGCCTCGCTCACCACTATATGATCATTGGTATCGATCTCCTGTGATTTTTTTTGCTCCGGTATATTCCAGGAGCCCCCAGGGGCCTCTCCACCAGCTGCCAGGCAGGTGACTATATCCCGCTGAAACGAACCATCTGCATCACCCGCGGTGGGGGATATCCGTCTGCCACACGTAACATCCAGGTGCAATGAAGTGTTTGACACCACAGCTTGGAAGAAGAAGTCACCTTGAGGCATGAACGACGTCTCATCATAGATCGGAGCAGCTGAACGTCTGCGCTGAGACCCCACAGGGGCCCCTTGTTAACCTGTGCTCTATATAAAACACATCATTCTACATAGGTTAACCTTTCCATGGCTGTCAGTGATTGCCCGATTTTGAAGAACCTCTGGTAAAGGGGGCAGAAATTAGAAGACAGGGCCCCGGGTACACCGTACTCTTCAACCTGTGACCCTCTAGCTGTATCACACATGATAGGCTTAGATACACCAATACCTTGGAGACTATTATGTATAGAAATGCCGCACCTACATGATGGGGGCTGTAGTCCTGGTGCCCCTTCTGTACCCTTCCTTGCATTGCCCTTGGGTTGTGGCACACAGTGGGATCTGGAGCAGGGATTCGCAGTGTAGGATAAGACGATAACTGCGGAGGACAGTCTCCATTATCACAGCAGGAGGCCGAGACGCTGAGCTGGAAGTAAAGAGAGGCTCGATGTTGGCTGAAACCAGGCGAGAAGACCCACGAGGTGCACAGTCCCCAAATCTGTGTCACAGGTCAGATATTACCCAGAGGCCTCTGCGACTACATAGACGAAATGACAGACATATCTACATTTCTGTTGGTTGTTGTCGGTTTTCACCCTTTGACCCCCATACAGGGATCAGGACTTGGCTGCGGGGAGTCCAACAGAAACCGGATACAGTGTATAAAACCGCAGAATGGCCACAGTATAAAAATCCGCCAGATTTATCACAGTGACCGATACTGGAGGAGAAATCAGGCGGATCTTTACACTGACTAGGCTACATTTATACCACCCCTTAGTTGGCTTACTTTGTGCCAGAATTTTTCAACACTATTTTGGCACATCGGGGCACATTTAAGCCACACCCCTTTTTATGAGATTATACGCCCACATGTCGAGCAAGTCAGAAAATTGTAGCCCAAACTACATAAGCCACATTGCGCCAAATATGCGTCAGGTTTACACCAGTGTCTAGTCATATCCACAATAGTAAATCAGGCCACAAGAAGCCACTGGAGGCCACAGGAAGCCACAGGAGGCCACAGGAAGCCCGCAGGCTACAGGTCAACACAGGGGAAGCACAAGAAAGAGGAGCAGGAACTGAACAAACACACATAACACAGCACATACACAGACACATATACAAACCAGACATCCCATATACAGACACATATACAAACCAGACATCCCATATACAGACACATATACAAACCAGACATCCCATATACAGACACATATACAAATCAGACATCCCATATACAGACACATATACAATCCAGACATCCCATATACAGACACATATACATCCATTGCTTGGTAGAGCAGGTATACATAGGCGGGGCAGCCAGGCATAGGCTCAGGTGAGCTTGTTAGGCTCTCAAGTTACTGAGAGAGAGGCCACACTATGGGCTGGACCAGGAGCAGCTGCATAGAGTGTCAGAAAACCGCACAGTGTGAACCAGGGACAAGCTGACGGCTGCATTTGCTAGGAGAGCACAAATAAGGGTGCAGACTGTTACAGAAATGCTGAATGGCTCAGAAAAATCACTTTATAATACCACTATACAGTGCTCAAATAACTCCATACAGTGCCCAAATAATAAGAGCACGTTATACATTACCTAAATAACCCAGCTACCCCAGGGCCCAAATAATAATGCCATGCCGTGTCCATACTCAAGTAATGGTAATAACGCCATGTAGTGCCCCTATAACTGTGCCATTAAGTGGACAAAAATAACTCATACAGCGCTCAAGTAACAGCGCTGTACAGTACCAACTGATACCATTAAAGTTTCAAACTATATCGCCAAACTGTGCCCCATTAATACTACCATACAATACTGTAATAACAAGAAAAAAATTCTGTGCCCAAAAGATACCGCCAAAAACAGTAACACCAATGGAGGTCTCGCCAGTGCTCTCCACCAGTGCCTGGGATTGTCCTCTTTCTGGCTCTACCTCCATCTCCTGGTCCCTATGGTACTTTTTGGACAGTGGTCAGCAAAGAGTCCGGGGTGGGATTTATGAGGTCAGCCTTGCTTGTGCGATGAGGTTGACCTAGTGGAGGACCCAAAACAGTGTTTATTTGTCACAATGTCGCCAACCTGGCAGTACCGGTGACATATGACATACACGTCATGAATGAGACTAGTGACCAGTTATACGTCATGTCTACCCTGACATATACGGTACATTAGGAGTTAAATACAGCGCTGTGGACGGTAAATACGGCTCACGTTTCAATGTCCTGAATCCATTTCTTAGAATTGTACAAGAATCCAGGGGGGCACATAATTATCTGGCGCTTATTTCCTATGGTCTATTAGAGGTGGATTTTGTCATTACCGAAGCCATTGTGTGGCTCGGAGCAGACTCGGCGCTGCCTGGCGTCTCGGTAGTGCGGCCTGTGAACCGCTTCCCAGCTATCTCCTGACTTGAAAGCTGATCAGTCTATGAATTCAGAAGATGTTTTGTTCCCCCAGCCTGTGATGTGTCACCACCAGTGAATATGCATGGACGGCGCTACGTCAGCTACTACACCAGGGGGAGAACAAAGCCGCTGATACCTGATACCAAATACTGAGTCAATTCTAGGTCTTAAAGGGCTATTCCATTAATAGCATATCCCACCATTCCTTACACTACAGCACTATTCACCCTAAGCTCTCTGGTTCATGAATAGAATACAAAAATTGCAGTAAACACTGACACAAGCAAATCATTAGGACGATTCCTACAGTTACTGTAATGGCTGCCATTAGTGGTTGTCACCCAGTGTCTACTGTCCACAAAGGAAGCCAAGATGACTTAAAATTGGAGGACGTCCACAGAAGGAAGAGTCAAAGTTGACTACATGGTGGCTCAAAGAATGAAAAGCTGTGTAAAAACCCAACTCTACAACAGGTCTGACTCCATTCGTATGGGCCCCAGAGTCACCACCCTCAAATTCAATATGCCCTAGGGCAAAAATGTACAAATAGACTCTTCCAGTTGTATGTATGATGGATATTGGTGATGATATTAATACTCATTTAATCCACTTTTTGGCTATTACAGGTTTTACACAGCACACACAGTAGGCTGACATTTTCTGTTCTCTGCAGCTCAATTTTCAGCTTTGCTGTATAGACTGGGATAGGGTCAGCAAAGTCACCTCATTGTTATTAAAGGGTGAGGTGGGTCAGCAGAAGTTATCTGATCATCACTAGAGGATGGTGTAAGCAGAGTCATCTCAAATCATTAGAGGACAGGTTAGGAAACTCATCCCATTCTCATTAGAGGGCAAGGTCAGCAGAGTCATCTCAATATTATTAGATCGGTTGGGTTAGCAGAGTCATCTCAATTTCATTAAAGAATGATGTAAGCAGAGTGATAACATTATCGTTAGAGAACAGGTCGGCAGAGGTAAGTCATTATCATTAGAGGGCGGGTTGGGAGATTCTTCCTATTATTATTAGATAGCAAGGTCAGCAGAGTCATCTCACTGTCGGTAGAAGGTGGGGATAGAAAAGTCATCTCATTATAATTAGAGGGAGGGGTAAACAAAGTTATCTTATTATCATTAGATGGTGGGGTAAGCTGAGTAACATCATTATCATTGAAGTCAGGTCAGCAGAGTCACCTTACTATTATTAGAGGGCTTGGTCAGAGACTCATCACATTATTATTAGAGGACAGCATCAGCAGAGTCATCTCATTATCATTAGAGGACAGCGTCAGCAGAGTCATCTCGCTATCATTAGAGGACAGTGTCAGCAGAGTCATCTCATTATCATTAGAAGGCAGGATAAGCAGAGTCATCTCATAATTAAAGGACATGGACAGCAGAATCATCTTATTATCATTAGAGGCTATTGTAAACACATACATCTCATTATTATTAGAGGATAGGTCAGCAGAGTCATCTCATTATCATTATACTAGCACTCTACACTACACAGGTGGTTCACAAGCAGGTTCCTGGGTACCTAGGGTTCCTTCAGTCTTGGTCAGGGGTCCCCAGTAAAGCAGGACTTGTCACTTTTACCATATGGAAGACAAACTGATTAAAGACTCTCTGCAAAGAAGTTAATATATTGGAGCCTTGGACTGGATCTACAGAAATTTACTAAGAACTACCCCCGCTTCTTTTTGGCAGGAAAAGCTTAAGGGTTGCCTATGAGTAGAAACATTTTTGGGGTCCCCCTGTGATAATACACACAGGTACGGCTCTGTATGTGCACATTCATCTACAGACTGACTGCTAAATATTGAAACTAATATAATACATGAGACATTCCCTTTAATGACCCTTTAAGGGACATGAATCCTCAGACGGCACCTGTATCCAGTTGTCAGCATTTCCTGGATGGGATTGGATGCAGACAATTCAGAGGCTGCCAAGAGCAGAACGACTTCCAATGCAAGCTGGCCGGACGCTGCTGGAGAATAACAGCACAAGGTGTACGACTACTGGCCCCCGGGGTCAGCGTGCCATCAGGAAACCAGACGCAGAAGGAAGCCGAGGTCACCCCCGGGACAAACCATCCGTCTCATATAGCATTATTGTATGCTGATGCTTCCCCTTTAGTTATGGCCGTCATCACATTTGCACAGTAATATCTGTAGGATCTCCTGTTAATAAGGTGGTGATGTCATAGATGTTGTGATGTCATCATAAGTGCTTTAAAGGGCAACTCCTGCTAGATCTGATTTATCTTTATTAAACAATAATCATTTATATGATACATAAAAAAAAGTTTAGCTTATTTGGAATTCTCTCATCATCTGTTAGGATGAAGCACAAAAATGTTTTATACTGGGCGGAGATTTCCCCTAAGTTCATTATCACCTGCTGGTGCTGCCAAGAGGAGTAGGACAAGGGAGATGACAACCTTTAAGTGACAACCTAAAATATATGCATGACATTTTAGGTCTGTCATAAACTTCTACACAACAAAGCACAGGAGCCCAGACAGAGCCTATGGGTTCTAATCGCGAAAAATGAATATGGTGTCACTCGCAGGGGTACAATGCCAAATGTAAAATTAGATGACAAGGTCAACAGAGTCATCTCATCATAACAGACGGAGTCAGCAGATGCATCCTACTATCATTAGAGGACAAGGCAAGTAGAGTTGTGTCATTGCCATTGAAGGACAGGTCACAAGATTCATCTCATTATCATAAGAGCAGAGGTCAGCAGACTAATCCTATGATCATTAGAGGACAATGTCAGTAGAGTCGTCTCATTGTCATTAAAGGACAAGTTCAATAGAGTCGTCTCATTGTCATTAAAGGACAGGTCACAAGAGTCATCTCATTATCATAAGAGGAGGGGTCAGCAGGCTCATCCTATTATCATTAGAGGACAAGGTCAGTAGAGTTGTCTCATTGTCATTAATGGACATGTCAGCAGAGTCATCTCATTATCATCAGAGAGAGGTCAACAGACTCATCCCATAATCATTAGAGGACAAGGTCAATAGAGTCGTCTCATTGTCATTAAAGGATAAGGTCAATAGAGTCGTCTCATTGCCATTAAAGGACAAGTCACCAGAGTCATCTCCTTATCATAAGAGGAGGGGTCAGCAGACTCATCCCATAATCATTAGAGGACAATGTCAGCAAAGTCATCCCATTCCCCTTAGAGGAAGATGTTTCCTATCTACCATATCTTGTGCCAGAGGGTAAATTGGGTCCCACAGGAATCAGCCCTATGGTGCACCTATTTCCTCTGCACCCTCACTACCTGTACTGCTGCCCATGGTGGTCACTGTGGCATTCCTTATGGTACGTACATCATTGACTATTTCTGTTGTGCCGCCATATGGTCCCCTTGGTGTATTTTTCTTCCAATAACATGTAACATAGAGGACAGTTTACTACTAACGCGCCTTCCAATATAGTAGAGGAGCATCCAGGCACCAAGCTCCAGGTTCATCTGCTGTCTCTGCGCCCCCTACAGCTGCGCCCCTTTCCCTTATTGTGTCTACACAATTCACACCAGCAGCCAGTTTTGCAGGCCCAGAATCTCTTCAGTGACTTTGGGTTTAGTCTATTGCATTTTCCCCGCACGATTTCAGGTTCATGCTCAATAAAGACACAGCTGTCAATTACCAGTAGAACAAATCCTGGAATTAGCGGGGAGAGGAATGTGCCGACAGCCCAGCGCCAGGGATGATGAAGTCAAATAGCTACTGATGCACTGAGAGATCTCAGACCCACCGCCCCACTCTGCGCCAGGCTCCACCGATGCTCCCAGTGGGGTCTGAGAGAGACACAATCCTGCCAGAGAGCCACGCATCCATACTGCTTAATGGAAGACTGAGCCATGCTGGGATATTAGCCCCGCAGTACAGTGCATTAGGCCTGATACATGCAGCAACCTCAGCCATTCAGCCCGGATCAAGACTAATACAGGAAGACAGATATCCACAATTTATAGTCCTGTCCTGATTCCTACAAATCCTGTGCAAAACCCAGGTGAAGCATACACCGGCTTTTCTTCAGCAGATGCCATCTCTCATGGCTTATTCAGCGACAGCAGTGACTTTACCCTGTGCCAGGTATATTGTCTAATGGCACCAAAGTAATTCTCTTAAAGAGATATTCACAGACACAGTAATTAGGAAGAGCAACAATGTAGCTAATGTACTGCTCCTATCTATGAGAATATAACTGCTATAATAGTGCTCCTATCTATGAGAATATAACTGCTATAATACTACTCCTATGTACAAGAATATAACTACTATAATACTACCTCTTATGTACAAGAATATAACTACTATAATACTGCTCCTATGTACAAGACTATAACTACTATAATACTGCTCCTATGTACAAGAATATAACTACTATAATACTACCTCCTTTGTACAAGAATATAACTACTATAATACTGCCCCTATGTACAACAATATAACTACTATAATACTGCCCCCTATGTACAAGAATATAACTACTATAATACTACCTCCTATGTACAAGAATATAACTACTATAATACTGCTCCTATGTACAAGAATATAACTACTATAATACTGCTCCTATGTACAAGAATATAACTACTATAATACTGCTCCTATGTACAAGAATATAACTACTATAATACTGCTCCTATGTACAAGAATATAACTACTATAATACTGCTCCTATGTACAAGAATATAACTACTATAATACTGCTCCTATGTACAAGAATATAACTACTATAATACTGCCCCCCTATGTACAAGAATATAACTACTATAATACTGCTCCTATGTACAAGAATATAACTACTATAATACTGCTCCTATGTACAAGAATATAACTACTATAATACTGCCCCCTATGTACAAGAATATAACTACTATAATACTGCCTCCTATGTACAAGAATATAACTACTATAATACTGCTCCTATGTACAAGAATATAACTACTATAATACTGCTCCTATGTACAAGACTATAACTACTATAATACTGCCCCCTATGTACAAGAATATAACTACTATAATACTACCTCCTATGTACAAGAATATAACTACTATAATACTACCTCCTATGTACAAGAATATAACTACTATAATACTGCTCCTATGTACAAGAATATAACTACTATAATACTGCCCCCTATGTACAAGAATATAACTACTATAATACTGCTCCTATGTATAAGAATATAACTACTATAATACTGCTCCTATGTACAAGAATATAACTACTATAATACTGCTCCTATGTACAAGAATATAACTACTATAATACTACTCCTATGTACAAGAATATAACTACTATAATACTGCTCCTATGTACAAGAATATAACTACTATAATACTGCCCCCTATGTACAAGAATATAACTACTATAATACTGCTCCTATGTACAAGAATATAACTACTATAATACTACCTCCTATGTACAAGAATATAACTACTATAATACTGCTCCTATGTACAAGAATATAACTACTATAATACTGCTCCTATGTACAAGAATATATCTGCTATAATACTGTCCCCTGTCATAAATACTTCTAGTACTGGACCTTCTCTTTTTATGTGTTAGTTAAATTTCAAAATTTCTCTTTGTCTTTTATCATTTTACTTTGACTTTATGGATCCATTCTAGAAGGACTGATGTGACACTGAGAACCTTTTTGAGTTTTTATGACCTTGGATATTTCATTGGGACGTTGTCCAATATTTTAGACACAGCTTGGTCAGAGGACTTTTGAAGCCCCATGTACGACACCTGTTTGCTGTATACAGATGTCATCTCCCGCTGTGTTGGGCCCATAATATCATATCTAATCTTTCTGATCCATATCTTATAGTAAGGGGCGGTATGGTCTGGAGACATCTGTGGACATGATGTCAGGGAGTTGGATCTACACTGGATGTTGTATTATTTTTTCCAGGCCGAATGACATTACAGGACTTGAATGACCGAGACAGCTGCAGCCTTGGTGCGTGTTAGCATGGCGCCCAAGTGCCCCTTTATTGAATGCCAAGTGCGTGGCTTCCACCAGACCTTGACTGGTTTTCAGGGACTGCTCCACATGGTTTAACATAGACCCCCTGTGCCAACAGCTGTCGAGAAGCCCCTCGTAAGGCTCAGTCTCCACAGCAGGAAAATGAGCCCTCGGCCTCTGGCTGTCGACCCACTGCCCTGTGCCTGCCCGGCGATTCACAGCCATGTAGGGACATTTTACTGCTTGTGATGATCAGAATTTGGGATAAAGTTACTGGCAGGTTGGTGGTTGTTGTGGCTGGCGTTCAATACAGCTTTATATGGTGCTTCAAGTAGAAGATGCCATCTGAGACCGGACATGCCACTGTAATACAAAACTGACTGATGGGTATAGAGTAGATGTCAGGAAACTACCAGCTCCATGGGATCCTGGAAGAGCAATAAGCAAAAAATTTTGTTGGTGTGTCGTGTGTACAATGAGGTCAACCTGCCCACCAACCTCATTATGGATGGTCCCACCAAATCAATACATAAGAAGATGGCAAGATAACACCAAAGTAGGGGGTAAATCATAATCCCATTTTATTGAGCGTAGCATCATTGTTACGAACATTTTGGTCCCAAGTTTGGCTTTAGAACAAGGTACTTCATGTAGCATCTTTAGCCTCAACACTCATCACTGATAAAGACTTCACCAAGGAGAAGGTCTTGCCTGGTTTTTCCCAGGTTTCCTTAGCACAGTTTCCTCAGAGGTTGTCGTCTTTGGACTTACTCCACATAGAATGAAGGACCACCATGAAGGACCACCATCTGAAGTACCTCAAAGAAAGTTGAAAGGTTGGTAGAGTCAAGGCCAAACTCGACATTTGGGATGTCAGGAGCCTAGAAAACAGTTTGGTAGACCACTGGTGGGACTTAGGATCCACCTGTATCTACTGACCAATAACCAAAATATAACTCCCATTATTCTAGAAACTGATAGTCTAGAAATACTAGAACAAAAATAGTCAAGCTGTACTATGGTTTTTGTTGAAAGGTCTAATGTAAAGGGGGTCATACCAGGAGACAGATACCCTTTAAGAGAGGCCTCTTGTGTGGATCCACTTGTAAGCGATATCCTCTTTGTATTTGCAGAGAACTCTCTAGCCACTTGTTCTCACTGCTACAAAGCTGTGCACTCGCCCCTCTCCGAGGCACTCGCAGCCAAATGTTACACGCATGTGGTTCCAGAGCCAGAACAGATGGTGTGTAAACACCTCCCAGCCAGCTCTCCGTGTCCACACTCGTTCAGACTGTTCCTCGCATTCACCTCTAAAATCAGCTCCGGGTCTCTGGGCCTTAGCTCGCAGTTCCGTAAAACTTTGCTCCTCTCACTTTTAAGACACCAGACGTGCAGGAAGGACAAAAATATTTTCTTCCACACGACCTTGTTCATCTTTTTGTCTCTGTGACAGGGCAGCTAATTACCCCATCTGGACTGCTAATTAATTCACAGACTGAAGCCTGTACTGTGCGGAGGGATACGTGCTGCGCAAGGCGGTAGAATCATACAGAATGGAATACATTTAAAGGGGAAGTTTAATACAATACAGAACTCAAGTTCTGAGTCTGCAGTCTTCCCCTACAGCCATCTCCGCCAAGACCATTACCACCACCGTCGCAAAGGCCACACTGATCAACACTGTCCCTGTAGCGTCATTACTGGCACCAACACTACAACCACACCTACTAACACTATTCCCACAACTCTTTTACCACTACCATCACCACCACCATACCGAACAACACTTTCCCCATCAACACCATTACCATGACCACACCGACCAACACTATCCAAACAACACCTTTACCGCTACCAACACTGCCACCACACCGACCAACACTTTCACCACCAACACCATTACCATCACTATGACCACATAACTGATGCCATTCCCACCACCAACATCACTGCCACCACACTGGCCATCACTATAACCACAATACCATTGCTACTACCATCACTACCACCACCCCAATCACCACCATCATCATTACCAATATCACTACCACCACAATTACCACTATACCCACCAACACTATCACAATCACCATTACTAGCACCCCATTGACCAACACTGTCCCCACAACACCATTGCCACTACCATCACTGGCAGCTCTCCAATCATCACCACCATAACTACCATTATCACTGCCACCACAAACTCTACCGACACCATCGTTGCCACTAGAACAAGCAACACTACCACCACCATCACTACCATTACCACTACCACCACAATTACTATCATCCCAACTAACACCATCACCACCAGCATTAGCACCACCTTTGCCAAACATACGAACACCAACAGCACTATCACCACCGCAATCACTACCATATAATCATCCCCATCTTGCCAATGCCACCAGCACCATCACCACCATCCCTGCCAACATCACCAGCACTATCATTTCTATCAGTACTTGTACCACCACACCACTGCTACTATTAATATACCGCCATCTATATGGGGTATATAATTTGACATTACTGATCACAACGGCAATTATAGTGACAAAGTATTTTGGTTATTATCACTTTAGGAGGCGCAATATCCTTGGTGGTTACACACTAGAATGAGGTTCCCAGCTCTTGATGGTTACACACTGGATTGAGGTGCCCAGCTCTTGATGGTTACACACTGGAATGAGGTGCTCAGCTCTTGATGGTTACACATTGGAATGAGGTGCTCAGCTCTTGATGGTTACACACTGGAATGAGGTGCCCAGCTCTTGATGGTTACACACTGGAATGAGGTGCCCAGCTCTTGATGGTTACACACTGGAATGAGGTGCCCAGCTCTTGATGGTTACACACTGGAATGAGGTGCCCAGCTCTTGATGGTTACACACTGGAATGAGGTGCCCAGCTCTTGATGGTTACACACTGGAATGAGGTGCCCAGCTCTTGATGGTTACACACTGGAATGAGGTGCCCAGCTCTTGATGGTTACACACTGGAATGAGGTGCCCAGCTCTTGATGGTTACACACTGGAATGAGGTGCCCAGCTCTTGATGGTTACACATTGGAATGAGGTGCCCAGCTCTTGATGGTTACACATTGGAATGAGGTACCCAGCTCTTGGTGGTTACAGCACACAAGGTGGCATAATTTGTAACATCATTGAACAAATGAATAGACCACTGAATAGTTGTAGAACTACAGTATCTCTGAAAGGTCCCTGATCATCTCATATAGACCATACCTAAACTATGTTACTTCACAGTCTCACACTGGGTATCTGGTGCCAATGTTTCCCTGTCTCTGACCCTTTCCTCAAGGATTCAGGTCCTGCAGACTACGGAGCTAACCACCGGGCTGACAATACACTTCAGCTCTCAGTCCTTAGGCAGTGGCCCACCTCCTATACAGTCTGACTCCATCAGCCCTCAGACCACCACTGGTCACGTACTTGCTTACCATCCAGTCTGTGACCTTCAATCCTGACCTCGTTGGCAAGTCAGCCACACATGTATGTAGATATTATCATATATATGGGTAACCTATTGCATGTGAGATGTGTATGAATTACCTAGATGGCACTATGGCCTCCACTATCTTTGTGATGTTTTTAAGTGTTTTTAATTATTTTTCCTTTTTTTTTGAATAAAGCATATATTTATATATATTTGGTTTTGGGTTACTTTATTTGATAGAGTGGCACGGATTCTATATATGTATGTGGGTTATGTAGAAAATATATGGTAGTATTATGTAGACATGGTATAGTAGTATATGGTAGTATTATGTAGATACTGTACACTAGTATTATGTAGACACAGTATGGTAATATTATGTAGACATGGTATGCTAGTATTATGTAGATACTGTATGGTAGTATTATGAAGACACGGTATAGTAGTATTATGTAGACAATGTATGGTAGTATTATATAGATACTGTATGGTAGTATTATGAAGACACAGTATGGTAGTAGTATTATGGAGACAATGTATATGAGTATTATGTAGATACTGTATGGTAGTATTATATAGATACTATATGGTAGTATTATGAAGACATGGTATAGTAGTATTATGTAGACAATGTATGGTAGTATTATGAAAACACGGTATAGTAGTATTATGTAGACACTGTATGGTAGTATTATGCTGACAAATAGACAGAAATTTCTGACATGCTTGACGTGTACTGTATAGCAGGTGCAGTCGGCTGTGTTTATTGAGGGCAATAATTTCAATACTAGGGGGTCAATATAGACACTTTTGCTGTCATTATGGAGGCGTGGCCTGTTCCTGCAGGAGTGGCTATCATAAAAAAAAAATCCACAGCAGGCAAAGTGTGCCACATCTAAGATCTAGCTGATAATCATTCTGAGAAGCAGGCGAGTAGGAGTTCCAGGGGCCGCGACTTCATTAAACCTCCATCTATTATAAGACTCTCGTAGGGCGATATATTAATGATTGTGAATATTTGGCAGCCATTTTGAATTTTAGCCAAGTCGTCTTATTATTAGCGTCTTGTATAGAACACTAGGGTGCTTGGCAGTCCTTTCATTGCATCTCATTTTGTAATGATGAAATAATTGAAACCACGTCTCCAGCTGAATAATTGGCATTTTTATCTACAAAATTTTGGCTGTCTTACATTCTAGCAGCACAGAGTATTTCAGGAGATGAGAGTGCTTCTAATATTATACTAAGGACAGCTCTGCAATGACAAGACAGGAGAGGGGGGGGGGGTCTAAAAAAATATATGCCCCAGAGCAGTGGGGCACTACCGCTGACCTGTTCTCCCATATGATTATAGTAAGGACAGGACAAGACAAGACAGTAGGTGGATGTAAATCAACGGTAAATCATCATCAGTGGAAGTAGCAGGTCTCACAGCAGCACAGAGTATTTCAGAAGAAAACTGCGCCAGTTCTTTTATGATGTCTGAAGGATGTGAAACATCCCGTGGCTAGCAGTATGGAGATGGCATGGTGGGTGGACACAAGATGGAGAGGCTCTGGTGCCAAATCCCCTTACAGGCCCTAGAGTAGCACAGTGTAGAGGACTGCCACCTAAGGGTTTAATGCGGCGTTCCCTGCTGTGAGTCTCTTGTGCCTTGGTGTTTTGGGGTGCCCTCGGTGGTGGGTACGAATGACATTCTGGAGACAAAGGACAGGTGACGACTGGGGTGAAGATTTCTTAGTCAGATCTTCCAGTCACAAGTAACATGGAAGCTTAGTTCTTTCAGTCAAGCAGTATTCACACTTTGGACACTCTACAATCATGGAGAGACATCGTCTTCACTCTCTCCTCTAGTCCTCTGACCCTTCCACTGCAGCAATCTAGGGTGACCCTTAGACTCAGGAACTGCAGGATACTTTTCGGCCATGGATAACAGGTTTCTTGACTATTAAACACTGGAGATATTCTCTCAGTCAGTAAAGGTTCTTGTCTGAGCTATGGGGCCTGATGGTGTGGGTCAGCCTGTACCGGCCTAACTACCACTAACTAGAGAGCCGAAGGTGCTCTGAAGCATGTTTGCACTACTTTGCAGCTAACCACACACTAACTATAGCTGATAAGCCCAAACTGGGCAGGGGGTTGTTAAACTACCAGCTAACCTCTACCATCCTCTAGAAACTAGCTAAGGGGACACAGCGGTCACATGGTTGACATCCGCGTGCTACCAGTGCACCGCCTGTGCCTCACAGCCCCATTCATTGAGGCCAGTGAGAAAGGCCGCAACACGGTTGAGTGTATGGGCCCGTAGAAGTAAATGGGTGAAAAACACAGCTAGAACACTGACTGTGCACAGGGTTGTGTGTATTAGGCCTAACTCCTACCAACTTCTAGAAACTGACTAAGGGCTAAACTACCAGATAGCTACTACTACCCTCTAGAAAATGGCTAACTGTAGGGGTTTCCTAAGCTACCAGCTAACTATCACACTCAAGAAACTGGCTAAGGGCAGGAATTGCTAAGCTACCAGGTAACTCCCACCACCCTTTAGACACTGGCTAAGGGCAGGGGTTGCTAAGCTACCAGGTAACTCCCACCACCCTTTAGACACTGGCTAAGGGCAAGGGTTGCTAAGCTACCAGATAACTCCTACCACCTTCTAGACACTGGCTAAGGGCAGGGGTTGCTAAGCTACCGGCTAACTCCTACCACCCTCTAGAAACTGGCTAAGGGCAGGGGTTGCTAAGCTACTGGCTAACTCCCACCACTCTTTAGACACTGGCTAAGGGCAGGGGTTACTAGGCTACCAGGTAACTCCCACCACTCTTTAGACACTGGCTAAGGGCAGGGGTTACTAGGCTACCAGGTAACTCCCACCACCCTCTAGACACTGGCTAAGGGCAGGGGTTGCTAAGCTACCAGGTAACTCCCACCACCCTCTAGACACTAGCTAAGGGCAGGGGTTGCTAGGCTACCAGGTAACTCCCACCACTCTTTAGACACTGGCTAAGGGCAGGGGTTGCTAAGCTACCAGGTAACTCCCACCACTCTTTAGACACTGGCTAAGGGCAGGGGTTACTAAGCTACTGGCTAACTCCCACCACCCTTTAGACACTGGCTAAGGGCAGGGGTTGCTAAGCTACCAGGTAACTCCCACCACTCTTTAGACACTGGCTAAGGGCAGGGGTTACTAAGTTACCAGCTAACTCCCACCACCCTCTAGAAAATACACAGTAAATGCCACTCACATAGCTATGGCCGTTTAACTCATAAAGACCCGAAATAAAGCAGGAAAAGTGTAGTAAACATCCTCATAACACGTAAGAGTAAGATTTCACCACTAGGAGTATCCTAGAAGGACACTACAGCAGCACAGAGTATTTATGGAGACGAGTATACCTGGGAAGCAATTTGCAGCTTCCTTAAACCGTATAATTGACTCGCTACAATCTCCCTAAATGCAAAATATTAATTAACAAATGAAACCGGCGAAGGATCTGACGCAGGAACGAAGGGCGTAAAGTCAGGGCTAATGAACGAGGAGCGAGAACATGAAGGCTCCTTGTGATTAGAGGCTGATACCTCCTCTGTCTGCTCTCCCAGGATGATGGAGAAGGAAAGTCTTCATTAATGAAGAGACTCTGAGCGCAAATTTGTCAGAACATCCTGAAGGCTCCCCAGCCGCCCCTCTGCCCGCGCCAATGTCTGCCTCAGCTGCTGTCGGGGGGTTGATTGCATCTGTGGCGCTCGGCAGGGGGTCACTCACTGCTAGGAGATACTTCCTTTCATCTCCTAGCCAATTAATTAACCCTTACAGCACCTGATCACAAATCCCTTCCGCAATACTAAGGATGTAATGGAGGGAAAGATGTTCTAAGCAATAAAGTCACATGACTGACGTCAGTAATAACACCCCAAAACTGGGGTGCAAATTGATACATAATACAAATACTAGTTCAGTCCCTCTCAGTTATATCTGCTTCTGGGAAAGCTGGGTGAATATATATCAACAACTACACTAATGTAATGTATGCACACAGTGCACAGAATAGTGAGTGCAGCTCTGGAGTATAATACAGGATGTAACTCAGGATCAGTACAGGATAAGTAATGTAATGTATGTACACAGTGACTACACCAGCAGAATAGTGAGTGCAGCTCTGGAGTATAATACAGGATGTAACTCAGGATCAGTACAGGATAAGTAATGTAATGTATGTACACAGTGACTGTACCAGCAGAATAGTGAGTGCAGCTCTGGAGTATAATACAGGATGTAACTCAGGATCAGTACAGGATAAGTAATGTAATGTATGTACACAGTGACTGTACCAGCAGAATAGTGAGCGCAGCTCTGGAGTATAATACAGGATGTAACTCAGGATCAGTACAGGATAAGTAATGTAATGTATGTACACAGTGACTGTACCAGCAGAATAGTGAGTGCAGCTCTGGAGTATAATACAGGATGTAACTCAGGATCAGTACAGGATAAGTAATGTAATGTATGTACACAGTGACTGCACCAGCAGAATAGTGAGTGCAGCTCTGGAGTATAATACAGGATGTAACTCAGGATCAGTACAGGATAAGTAATGTAATGTATGTACACAGTGACTGCACCAGCAGAATAGTGAGTGCAGCTCTGGAGTATAATACAGGATGTAACTCAGGATCAGTACAGGATAAGTAATGTAATGTATGTACACAGTGACTGCACCAGCAGAATAGTGAGTGCAGCTCTGGAGTATAATACAGGATGTAACTCAGGATCAGTACAGGATAAGTAATGTAATGTATGTACACAGTGACTGTACCAGCAGAATAGTGAGCGCAGCTCTGAAGTATAATACAGGATGTAACTCAGGATCAGTACAGGATAAGTAATGTAATGTATGTACACAGTGACTGTACCAGCAGAATAGTGAGCGCAGCTCTGGAGTATAATACAGGATGTAACTCAGGATCAGTACAGGATAAGTAATGTAATGTATGTACACAGTGACTACACCAGCAGAATAGTGAGTGCAGCTCTGGAGTATAATACAGGATGTAACTCAGGATCAGTACAGGATAAGTAATGTAATGTATGTACACAGTGACTGTACCAGCAGAATAGTGAGTGCAGCTCTGGAGTATAATACAGGATATAACTCATATCAGTACAGGATAAGTAATGTAATGTATGTACACAGTGACTGCAGCAGCAGAATAGTGAGTGGAGGCCACAAGGGGGCATTGTATTGTGTTGGGGTCTCTGAGGGGGTATTATACTGTATGATAATCCACTGAGCAAGCATTATATTGCATGGGGGCCACCAAGGGAGCATGAGATCATGTGGGGCTTTAGGGGCCATGATACTCTGCATTCTATGCATGTCACTCCAAATTATGTCTTTTCCATCTTTCTGTTCCCTAAAAGTTGTGCCGACCAATGTCTTAAAACAGCCCTGTACATGGACATCCTCCTTCGTACACTACCCTGGTTCTGAAGGTTATTTGCCAGTGTGGTTTTGGAATATTGGAGATCAGGAAACTCCTTGACCAAAGACCTTTGTTCACCCATTTCCAGAGACCTCTTGTGCTCAATGACTGTCCAACTTGGGATTTGAGGGTTGGTCCTTCCAAATTGCATTCAGATCCTCTTGAATTTTTGGGACTTGGTTTGGCGCTGCTTCCATGGGGAACTGTATATGATGGACAAACTGAGGTGTACGCGTTGTCCTCTGGCGCTTCCTGCTTCACTGTCCCTTTAACATAAGAGCGTTCGGAAAGCTGGGTGGTTGGGATTGCTGCATTTTATTGCTGGTTAGCCTTGTGGACAGGTACTACGCCTGGAATACACGGTGTTTAGTATAAGTAGGGGGGCGCTGTTCTAAATATATATAATTGTATACAGTGCTCAATGTTATTGGTTTATATTTTTTTCGAGGTATTTTTAGGTTCCACGTTTCCGGATTTGTCTCTGGATATCTTACAAGGCGCCTCCATTTCTGATACTAATTACCCTTCATCTTCTGAAGGTAATATCCACCTAAATAGCCTCCTATTGATGATGGCAGAGGATCACAGCGAGGCCTTTGGCTGGTAGTTAGTGGGCACCGGGTAGGTGTGTTGGCACATTTAATGTCGGATGAAGGCAGGAGATTTTATCGGCTCCTTCCAGACAGTCCTCGGTGCAGTCACTTTTAATGAGCAGCTTTATCTGTGCGGTCTGCGGGGGGTCTCCGCTCCACTTATTTCACTGTCACCTTCACATTGACTCAGGGAAATTAACTCCTGACCACAACAAGGGTGCTAATCTGTTCTCTGGCTCTGGGCACAGGGACTGCAGACAACGCGTCTTATATACACCTTCATATCTATGGAATTCTGCAACATGAAAAAAAGCAATTTGGTTTGTGGAGGCGCTCACAGCATGGTGTATACAGAGCTAGTTATATACTCCCGAGGACGCTGGAGCGCTCTCCTATACCATCAAGAGGTTCATAAGCCTGTCACTAACTCATCTGCACCGACTGTAAATATGGACAGTGCACAGTACCACTTCTCTTGTTCTGTATATTGGTGTAATTCTCAGTATCTGCTCTTATTCTGTATATATGGACAGTGCACAGTACCACTTCTCTTGTTCTGTATACTGGTGTAATTCTCAGTATCTGCTCTTATTCTGTATATAGGACAGTGCACAGTACTACTTCTCTTGTCCTGTATACTGGGTGTAATTCTCAGTATCTGCTCTTATTCTGTATATAGGACAGTGCACAGTACCACTTCTCTTGTCCTGTATACTGGTGTAATTCTCAGTATCTGCTCTTATTCTGTATATAGGACAGTGCACAGTACCACTTCTCTTGTCCTGTATACTGGTGTAATTCTCAGTATCTGCTCTTATTCTGTATATAGGACAGTGCACAGTACCACTTCTCTTGTCCTGTATACTGGGTGTAATTCTCAGTATTTGCTCTTATTCTGTATATATGGACACTGCACAGTACCACTTCTCCTGTCCTGTATACTGGGTGTAATTCTCAGTATCTGCTCTTATTCTGTATATACGGACAGTGCACAGTACCACTTCTCTTGTCCTGTATACTGGTGTAATTCTCAGTATCTGCTCTTATTCTGCATATATGGACAGTGCACAGTACCACTTCTCTTGTTCTGTATACTGGTGTAATTCTCAGTATCTGCTCTTATTCTGTATATACGGACAGTGCACAGTACCACTTCTCTTGTTCTGTATATTGGTGTAATTCTCAGTATCTGCTCTTATTCTGTATATATGGACAGTGCACAGTACCACTTCTCTTGTCCTGTATACTGGTGTAATTCTCAGTATCTGCTCTTATTCTGTATATACGGACAGTGCACAGTACCACTTCTCTTGTCCTGTATACTGGTGTAATTCTCAGTATCTGCTCTTATTCTGTATATACGGACAGTGCACAGTACCACTTCTCTTGTCCTGTATACTGGTGTAATTCTCAGTATCTGCCCTTATTCTGTATATATGGACAGTGCACAGTACCACTTCTCTGTCCTGTATACTGGTGTAATTCTCAGTATCTGCTCTTATTCTGTATATATAGACACTGCACAGTACCACTTCTCTTGTCCTGTATATTGGGTGTAATTCTCAGTATCTGCTCTTATTCTGTATATATGTACAGTGCACAGTACCACTTCTCTTGTCCTGTATACTGGTGTAATTCTCAGTATCTGCCCTTATTCTGTATATATGGACAGTGCACAGTACCACTTCTCTGTCCTGTATACTGGTGTAATTCTCAGTATCTGCTCTTATTCTTTATATATAGACACTGCACAGTACCACTTCTCTTGTCCTGTATACTGGTGTAATTCTCACTATCTGATCTTATTCTGTATATATACACAGTGCACAGTACCACTTGTCTTGTCCTGTATACTGGTGTAATTCTCAGTATCTGCTCTTATTCTGTATATATGGACACTGCACAGTACCACTTCTCTTGTCCTGTATATACTGGTGTAATTCTCAGTATCTGCTCTTATTCTGTATATATGGACACTGCACAGTACCACTTCTCTTGTCCTGTATACTGGTGTAATTCTCAGTATCTGCCCTTATTCTGTATATACAGACAGTGCACAGTACCACTTCTCTTGTCCTGTATACTGGTGTAATTCTCAGTATCTGCTCTTATTCTGTATATACGGACAGTGCACAGTACCACTTCTCTTGGCCTGTATACTGGGTGTAATTCTCAGTATCTGCTCTTATTCTGTATATACGGACAGTGCACAGTACCACTTCTCCTGTGCTGTATACTGGGTGTAATTCTCAGTATCTGCTCTTATTCTGTATATATGGACAGTGCACAGTACCACTTCTCTTGTCCTGTATATACTGGTGTAATTCTCAGTATCTGCTCTTATTCTGTATATATGGACAGTGCACAGTACCACTTCTCTTGTCCTGTATACTGGGTGTAATTCTCAGTATCTGCTCTTATTCTGTATATATAGACACTGCACAGTACCACTTCTCTTGTCCTGTATACTGGTGTAATTCTCAGTATCTGCTCTTATTCTGTATATACGGACAGTGCACAGTACCACTTCTCCTGTCCTGTATACTGGGTGTAATTCTCAGTATCTGCTCTTATTCTGTATATATATACACTGCACAGTACCACTTCTCTTGTCCTGTATACTGGTGTAATTCTCAGTATCTGCCCTTATTCTGTATATATGGACAGTGCACAGTACCACTTCTCTTGTCCTGTATACTGGTGTAATTCTCAGTATCTGCCCTTATTCTGTATATATGGACAGTGCACAGTACCACTTCTCTTGTCCTGTATACTGGTGTAATTCTCAGTATCTGCTCTTATTCTGTATATAAGGAAAGTGCACAGTACCACTTCTCTTGTCCTGTATACTGGTGTAATTCTCAGTATCTGCTCTTATTCTATTTGCAGAAGATGGGCAGATGCCTCATCAAACACTGATGTCATCAGAGGAGCACCTGCCCATCTTCTGCCATCTCTTGGCCCTATAGCATGTTTCTTCAGGAATCAGGTTTTTGGGGTAGGTCCACCCATAGAGACTCTCCAATCTTTCCAAGAGAATATCAAACTAGGCCAGTACAAAGTCACCTGGGGTCACAAACATAGCAGGACATGTCTTAGTTTTTAAAAATATGTCTCTTCCCAAAAAAAGATAGCTTGAAAGAGTTCTGCCCCAAAGTGGGTAGCTTCATCCAGTTCTGGGTCTGTGCCAGGGTAGGACTTAAACATTGTTATTTTGCCAACGTAAAAGTTAGTAAATCTTGGAATACACTGGTCCTGTGTAGCGATTATTTCCTGGAGGTTTACTGGTGGTATGTCTTCACGACGCTCCTTTACGAGGAAGATGCTGGTGCCCACAAGAGGACACAGATAGTTCTGGCAAATTTTCAATCCTCCTCATCTGATTGGTCCTGTGTAGCTGTGTATCTCCTAAAAGTTTGCTGGTGTTTCATCTTCACAAGGCTCCTTCAGAAGCATAATGCTGGTGCTCACCTGAGGACATGGATGGTTCTGATATGGGCACAACAGGGAGGGGAGATTGGCAAGAACTTTCTTGAAGTTTTCCTAGTGGTACGTCTCCATGAGGCTCCTTCAGAATGAAGATGCTGGTGCGCACCAGAGGACACAGAGGGTTCTGATTTGGGCACTACAGGGAAGGGTGGTTGGCAAGTCTTTTCCATCTACCTCACTTCATGCTCCTATGTCTCAGTTACTGTACCTTCTGAAGGTTTGGTGGTGGTATGTCTTCATGAGGCTTCTTCAGAAGCAAGATGTTGGTACTCACCAGAGGACATAGATGGTTTTATGGTTCTGATGTGAGCACCACAGGGAGGGGAGGTTGTCAAGACCTTTCCTTCCACGACACCTCACTGGTCATGTGTATCAGTTATCTCCTGAAGGTTTGCTGGTGGTATGTCTCCATGAGGCGTCTTCAGAAGAAAGCTTCTGGTGTGCACCAGAGGACACAGAGGAGTCTGATGTGGGCACTACAGGGAAGGATGGTTGTCAAGAGTTTCCATCTACCTCATCTCATGTTCTTATGTCTCAGTTATCATCTGAAGGTTTGGTGGTGGCACGTCTTCATGAGGCTCATTCAAGAGGAAGATGCTTTCCAGCCACCTCAGCTCATTGGTCCTGTGTATCGATTATCTCCTTAAGGTTTGCAGGTGGTACGTCTTCACAATGCTTCTTCAGAAGGAAGATGCTGGTGCTCACCAGAGAACACAGAGGGTTCGGATGTGGGCACCACAGTGTGGGTGGTTGACAAGACTATTCCATCTACCTCAACACCATTGTTCCGATGTTTCTGTTATCTTCTGAAGGTTTGCTGGTGGTACGTCTTCATAAGGCTCCTTCAGGAGAAAGATGCCGGTGCTCACCAGAGAACACAGAGGGTTCTGATGTGGGCACCACAGTGTGGGTGGTTGATAAGACTATTCCATCTACCTCAACACCATTGTTCCGATGTTTCAGCTATCTTCTGAAGGTTTGCTGGTGGTATGTCTTCACAAGGCTCCTTCAAGAGGAAGATGCTTTCCATCCACCTCAGCTCATTGGTCCTGTGTATCGATTATCTCCTTAAGGTTTGCAGGTGGTACGTCTTCACTATGCTTCTTCAGAAGGAAGATGCTGGTGCTCACCAGAGAACACAGAGGGTTCTGATGTGGGCACCAGTGTGGATGGTTGACAAGACTATTCCATCTACCTCAACACCATTATTCCGATGTTTCAGTTATCTTCTGAAGGTTTGCTGGTGATACATCTTCACAAGGCTCCTTCAGGAGAAAGATGCCGGTGCTCAACAGAGGACACAGAGGGTTCTGATGTGGGCACCATAGGGAGGGCAGTTTGGAAAGAACGTTCCATCCACCTCACCTCACTGTGTATCGGTTATCTCATGAAGGTTTGCTGGTGGTAAGTCTTCACGAGTCTCAGGAAGAAGATGCTGCTCACTAGAGGACGCAGATGGTTCTATAGTTCTGGTGTGCACACCACAGGGATGGGAGGTTGGAACGAACTTTCCATCCACCCCATGTCATTGGTCCTGTGTATCAGTTATCTCTTGAAGGTTTGCTGGTGGTACGTCTTCACAAGACTCCATCAGCATGGAAGATGAAGATGCAGGGTGCTCACCAGAGGACACAGATGTTTCTGACGTGGGCACCACAGGGAAGAACTTTCCATCCACCTCTCATCATTTATCCTTTCAGTCTCCATATTTCCTGCCGGTACCTTCATGGTGACTTTTTTAATCCATAGTCAATCTGTCTCCTTTGATTTCCTTCGGATCATCTCCAAGACGTTGGGCCTTTCCTTGTGTCGCCGGTGCAGGCAGCAATCTCTCCATCGGGCAGCGTTGTCACAGTGATGTATAATGTGCCTGTAATTGTCTGCTTATCAATCCAGCGCAGGCCTCACCGGCAGGAGTGGAAGCGGCATCCAGAGGAAGCGAGAGTCCCAGATATGAAGACATCAGGGGCTTGATTCCTCCAAAAACTGAAGCAGAATTTGTCCTTTAGCCCGTAGCTTGTCTCCAGTGTTATTTCTGGCCCTGTGCAGCTCTATGATGTTGAGCACTGCATGGCGCTATTATTAATCAGATAATGGACTTATTGTTTTGCCTATGGGTAAATTTATTATAAAAAGCCACAACATCTTCAGAAAAGACATTGAAAGCTGAAACTGTGGACTGAATGGAGATTATTAGGCAGCTTATGGCATGGTTACTTGGGGACTATATGGTAGTATTATTTATAGAATGTAAAGCAAGGTTCTTTGGGATCTCTATAGAGGTAGTATTTCTATGTATGGCATGATGTGAGAAATATGTGGCAGAATTATGCATGGACTGTGTGGCAGAATTGATATGGATCATATGGCACTATTATTTATATCATATCTGTATGATCTGTATGAAATGACTATTTATTTACTATATGGCACTGTGTGGGCAATGTGTGGCATTGCTATTTGCGAACTGCTGCGTATAGTACTATCATCCATCAATTTCAAGGAAGTATCGATTCTACTATTTATAGAGTATAAATGCAGGTTTGTTTTATTCTATATGGAAGTGTTATTTATATATATGGGAACTATATAGCGGTATTATACATGAACTGTATGGCAGACTTATTATGAATCATATGGCACTATTATATATTCCGAATCTGTTCTGTTTGGAATTATTATTTATATACTACATGGCACTATGTGGGCACAGTGTGTCACTATTTGTGAACTACTGAATATGGCAGTATTATTCAGCGTTTGTATGGAAGAATTATTGATGAACTATATGGCCTTACTAGAGATTCTTTGGTTTCTCTATGGTACTATTATATATTCTGTATCTGTATGGAATTATTATTTATATACTATATGGCACTATTATTTATAGTGTTTTTATATGTGCTCACCGGAATTATTTATTATATACTGTATGACACTATGTGGCCATTGTGTGGCAGTTATTGATGAACTATATAGTCCTACTATTTATAGGCTGTAAATCAATGAAATATTATTTATATAGTATTTGGCACTATTATTTATACCGTATTTGTAAATTATCACCGGAATTATTTATTATATACTGCATGACACTATGTGGTATTGTATGGCATACTGATGAACTTTATAGTCCTTCTATTTATACAATGTAAAGCAAGGAATTATTATTGTTATAGTATATGGTATTATGCGGCACTATTATTTGTGAGATACTGTATATGGCAGTATTAATCACCGATGGTAGAAATAGTCATTGATGGATTATATGGCCCAATTAATAATAGATTATAAAGTAAGGTTCTTCGGATTCTGTATGTCAGTATTATTTATATACTATATGGCACAATGCGGGAACTTTATGGCGGTATTATCCATGAACTGCATGACAGAATTTTGATGAATCGTATGGTGGTATAATGTATCTGGACACAATCTTACAAGACTGCGATGATAAGTATAACCGCCACCTTGTACGTCGGTTTATACAGCAGCCGCTCACCCGCTCCACTACAACCTTCCGTTTTCTTCTCTCTCTCCTTCTGCAGAATTTCCATAAGGAATTTGCGCAAATCACAGATCAGGGAGCTTAAGAGACTACGACACTTCCCGCATCTTTTATTTATCTATTTATAAGACCCCCCCTCCCCCGCCCTCTCGTCACATTAAAGCCAAAAACCGCCGCTTCTCTCCGCTCTTTCGGAAGGAGGCTAATGAAATCCGAATCTCTCCGGGATTCCCGACGCGGCCTCAAAATGTGTGGAAGAAAAAGAAATAAATTAAAAAAAATAAATAAGCCGAAAGAAATTGGACCCTCTCGCAGGCGGCGTGATCTGGTAATTATTCCTGAGCTTCGCTGATATCGCCCCGTCTGTAAGCATAGAACGCCACCGCCGCCGCTGCTCTTAGTGCGTCTCGCTAAGAAGGGACACATTATCCCTCAGCTGGTAAATAGGGTCATTCTTTATCCCCCCCCCCACAATTCATTCTTTTACAATTTTTCCATTTTTTTCACTCTTAATATTTGTGTAATGGCGGTAAGTGGCGGCGGAGGCGATAACGCACATTAGACGACGCTCCTTGTAAACACCTGCATTTATTCTGCCGCTTCTCCGGAGGAAGCGCCGCCATCTCCTGCTGGGAACACTTCAGATGATTCATGGCGGAGTCATTTATGTGTTTACATAAGTCGCCTGTCATGTTAGGAAACAAGGCGTATGAGGCGGTCAAGACCGCGGAGAGAGAGAGAGAGGGGCGGAGAGAGTCACAGCAGCACAGAGGACTTCAGGCGACAGTCACATGTGATGGGGCAAAGTAACTCAGGAGAGGATTCGTGATAGTAACCGGGTAGAGTAATAAGGATGTGAACAGGATCCACCAGCAGCACAGAGTATTTCAGTAGAGGAGCAAGGATAAGAGAAGGGTAATGATGTGAACAGGTCACTGACAGAGGAACAGGGTCCAACAGCAGCACAGAGTATTTCAGGATGGAATTTATGATTATATCAGAGCTATAAGGTACCAGGAAGGGTAATGATATGACTAGGTCACTGACAGTGGAAGGAATGGAGTCCACCAGCAGCACAGAGTGTTTCAGGACAGGAGAGTCCGGACAGGGCAATGATTTGAGGAGGTCACTGACAGCAGAAAGAATGGAGCCTACCAGCAGCACAAAGTATTTCAGGAGAGGAGAGTCCAGGCAGGGTAATGATGTGAGGACATCACTGAGTGGAAGGAACAGGATCCACCAGCAGCACAGAGTATTTCAGGAAAGGATTTGTGATCATATCAGTGCTATAAGTTACCAGGCAGGTTATTGATTTGAGCAGGTAATTGACTATGGAAGGAATGGTGTTCATTAGCAGCACAGAGTATTTCAGGAAAGGAGTAATGATAAGAGAATGGTAATGATGTGAAGTCATTGACAGTGAAAGCAATGGAGTCCACCAGCAGCACAGAGTATTTCAGAAGAGTAGTAACCGGGCAAGGTAATGATGTGAGGAAGTCACTGACAGTGTAAGTAATGGGGAACACCAGCAGCACAGAGTATTTCAGGACAAGATTTATGATTATCTCAGAGCTATAAGTTACAATTCAGGAGGAGGAGGAGGAAGCCACTGACAGTGGAAGCGCTGGTTTAAAAAGCAGCACAGAGTATTTCAGGATATGAATGTACTGCCCGTGATGATGTTGGTGAAGATAGGGCTACATGTGACAGTAGTGTGATGGTGAGAGTACAGCAGCCCTCCCCAGCAGCACAGAGTATTTCAGAGGCAGCTCTGTGAGGGCGAGGTGATGGGCAGTCGGTAATCAGGGCTATTGTCATTAGAAGATAAGTGATCATTACAGTCCATTCATGTGTCACCTCCTGTATCTAAGCCGTGAATCTCCAGTAATCAGGACTGTCAGTGAGATACGCCTCAGCCCTGTCAGTGCGGTCACCGCACAGTACAACCTCTGTGTAGCCCACAATTATGGGGAAATAACTCAATATTCTAGGATTTCTTCACAATTGTACTGTTGTATCTGTTACCGGAAAGCTGGCGCAGTAATGGCGGCCATGGTGATTGTCACCCAGCTTTTCCAGGAACAGATAAACCTGAATATAATAATGAACAATTTTTCCAGGCACAGCGATATAGTAATGAGGATGAGCTGCAGAACACGACCGCGGCCGCCATGGATTCCTGTCAGAGCCTCTCACTGCAGCTTTATTACACTTGTCATAAATATTTATATAAGTGTCTGCTAATTATAACCCCCGGGGGGCGCCAAGGCATCACAGGGCCTCTTCACAGTGATGAATGAAACTCCAAGAAGCAGTATATTATGTCACTAACCACATATAATTATACACACAAAACAGAAGACAATGAGAACCGGAAGTGGTACTGTGCAGTGTCTATATATACAGGACCAGAGAAGTGGTACTGTGCAGTGTCTATATATACAGGACAGGAGAAGTGGTACTGTGCAGTGTCTATATATACAGGACAGGAGAAGTGGTACTGTGCACTGTCTGTATATACAGGAGAAGAGAAGTGGTACTGTGCAGTGTCTATATATACAGGACAGGAGAAGTGGTACTGTGCACTGTCTGTATATACAGGAGAAGAGAAGTGGTACTGTGCAGTGTCTATATATACAGGGCAGGAGAAGTGGTACTGTGCACTGTCTGTATATACAGGACAGGAGAAGTGGTACTGTGCAGTGTCTGTATATACAGGACAGGAGAAGTGGTACTGTGCAGTGTCTATATATACAGGACAGGAGAAGTGGTACTGTGCAGTGTCTATATATACAGGGCAGGAGAAGTGGTACTGTGCACTGTCTGTATATACAGGACAGGAGAAGTGGTACTGTGCAGTGTCTGTATATACAGGACAGGAGAAGTGGTACTGTGCAGTGTCTATATATACAGGGCAGGAGAAGTGGTACTGTGCAGTGTCTATATATACAGGACAGGAGAAGTGGTACTGTGCAGTGTCTATATATACAGGGCAGGAGAAGTGGTACTGTGCAGTGTCTATATATACAGGGCAGGAGAAGTGGTACTGTGCAGTGTCTATATATACAGGGCAGGAGAAGTGGTACTGTGCAGTGTCTATATATACAGGGCAGGAGAAGTGGTACTGTGCAGTGTCTATATATACAGGACAGGAGAAGTGGTACTGTGCAGTGTCTATATATACAGGGCAGGAGAAGTGGTACTGTGCAGTGTCTATATATACAGGGCAGGAGAAGTGGTACTGTGCAGTGTCTATATATACAGGGCAGGAGAAGTGGTACTGTGCAGTGTCTATATATACAGGACCAGAGAAGTGGTACTGTGCAGTGTCTATATATACAGGACAGGAGAAGTGGTACTGTGCAGTGTCTATATATACAGGACAAGAGAAGTGGTACTGTGCAGTGTCTATATATACAGGACAAGAGAAGTGGTACTGTGCAGTGTCTATATATACAGGACAAGAGAAGTGGTACTGTGCACTGTCCATATATACAGAATAAGAGCAGATACTGAGAATTACACCAGTATACAGGACAAGAGAAGTGGTACTGTGCACTGTCCATATATACAGAATAAGAGCCGATACTGAGAATTACACCAGTATACAGGACAAGAGAAGTGGTACTGTGCACTGTCCATATATACAGAATAAGAGCAGATACTGAGAATTACACCAGTATACAGGACAAGAGAAGTGGTACTGTGCACTGTCCATATATACAGAATAAGAGCAGATACTGAGAATTACACCCAGTATACAGGACAAGAGAAGTGGTACTGTGCACTGTCCTTATATACAGAATAAGAGCAGATACTGAGAATTACACCCAGTATACAGGACAAGAGAAGTGGTACTGTGCAGTGTCCGTATATACAAGGCAATAGAAGTAGTACTGTGCATTGTCTATATATACAGGACAAGAGAAGTGGTACTGTGCAGTGTCCGTATATACAAGGCAATAGAAGTAGTACTGTGCATTGTCTATATATACAGGACAAGAGAAGTGGTACTGTGCAGTGTCTATATATACAAGACAAGAGAAGTGGTACTGTGCAGTGTCTATATATACAGGACAAGAGAAGTAGTACTGTGCAGTGTCCGTATATACAAGGCAATAGAAGAAGTACTGTGCATTGTCTATATATACAGGACAAGAGAAGTGGTACTGTGCAGTGTCTATATATACAAGACAAGAGAAGTGGTACTGTGCAGTGTCTATATATACAGGACAAGAGAAGTAGTACTGTGCAGTGTCCGTATATACAAGGCAATAGAAGAAGTACTGTGCATTGTCTATATATACAGGACAAGAGAAGTGGTACTGTGCAGTGTCTATATATACAGGACAAGAGAAGTGGTACTGTGCAGTGTCTATATATACAGGACAAGAGAAGTGGTACTGTGCAGTGTCTATATATACAGGGCAGGAGAAGTGGTACTGTGCAGTGTCTATATATACAGATTAAGAGCAGATACTGAGAATTTCACCAGTATACAGGACAAGAGAAGTGGTACTGTGCACTGTCCTTATATACAGAATAAGAGCAGATACTGAGAATTACACCCAGTATACAGGACAAGAGAAGTGGTACTGTGCACTGTCCGTATATACAGAATAAGAGCAGATACTGAGAATTACACCAGTATACAGGACAAGAGAAGTGGTACTGTGCACTGTCCGTATATACAGAATAACAGCAGATACTGAGAATTACACCCAGTATACAGGACAAGAGAAGTGGTACTGTGCACTGTCCTTATATACAGAATAAGAGCAGATACTGAGAATTACACCCAGTATACAGGACAAGAGAAGGGGTACTGTGCACTGTCCTATATACAGAATAAGAGCAGACACTGAGAATTACACCAGTATACAGGACAAGAGAAGTGGTACTGTGCACTGTCCGTATATACAGAATAAGAGCAGATACTGAGAATTACACCAGTATACAGGACAAGAGAAGTGGTACTGTGCAGTGTCTGTATATACAGAATAAGAGCAGATACTGAGAATTACACCAGTATATAGGACAAGAGAAGTGGTACTGTGCACTGTCCGTATATACAGAATAAGAGCAGATACTGAGAATTACACCCAGTATACAGGACAAGAGAAGTGATACTGTGCAGTGTCTATATATACAGGACAAGAGAAGTGGTACTGTGCAGTGTCTATATATACAAGACAAGAGAAGTGGTACTGTGCAGTGTCTATATATACAAGACAAGAGAAGTGGTACTGTGCAGTGTCTATATATATACAAGGCAGTAGAAGTAGTACTGTGCAGTGTCTATATATACAGGGCAGGAGAAGTAGTACTGTGCAGTGTCTATATATACAGGGCAATAGAAGTAGTACTGTGCAGTGTCTATATATACAGGGCAAAAGAAGTAGTACTGTGCAGTGTCTCTATATACAAGACAAGAGAAGTAGTACTGTGCAGTGTCTATATATACAGGGCAGGAGAAGTAGTACTGTGCAGTGTCTATATATACAGGGCAATAGAAGTAGTACTGTGCAGTGTCTATATATACAGGGCAAAAGAAGTAGTACTGTGCAGTGTCTCTATATACAAGACAAGAGAAGTAGTACTGTGCAATGTCTATATATACAGGGCAATAGAAGTAGTACTGTGCAGTGTCTATATATACAGAGCAATAGAAGTAGTACTGTGCAGTGTCTATATATACAGGGCAAAAGAAGTAGTACTGTGCAGTGTCTCTATATACAAGACAAGAGAAGTAGTACTGTGCAGTGTCTATATATACAGGGCAGGAGAAGTGGTACTGTGCAGTGTCTATATATACAAGACAAGAGAAGTAGTACTGTGCAGTGTCTATATATACAAGACAAGAGAAGTGGTACTGTGCAGTGTCTATATATACAGGACAAGAGAAGTAGTACTGTGCAGTGTCTATATATACAGGACAAGAGAGGTGGTACTGTGCAGTGTCTATATATACAGGGCAGGAGAAGTGGTACTGTGCAGTGTCTATATATATAGGACTATAGCGCTGCAGTGTTGCGCTGATATAACGCAACTATAATGTTGCACATACGTGTAGTGCTCCATAGCCATGTCATTCCCCATACAGTACTGTGTATGAACCGGCCATGGAGTTATTGGGGCCTGCACAGTACTATAGGGGCTGATTATACTGGGAACATACTCAGTAACACCAGATAGTCAGCACATATGTAAGACTTCAGTGAAGGAGCCGCGGTGTAGGCTATTAGCAGGAAGCTGTTGGGTGGGGCCCCAGAACAAGTTCCTTTGGTGGGCCTAAGTCCCTTCAGTTCGACACTGTATAACGGAGAAGTATTATATATAAGGATTGGTTACTATATATAATTGGGAAACTTAAGTATGTTGGGGCTATTATAAGGGGGAACTATTATTTATAAGACGGGAACTATTTATAATTGTTAAGTGGGCTTATTTATAAAGGGGGCTATTAGTGATAATGGGGACTACAGTCATGGCCAAAAGTTTTGAGAATGACACAAATATTCTATTTTCACATGATCTGCTGCCCTCTGGTTTTTATGTGTGTTTGTCAGATGTTTTTATCACATACAGAAATAGAATTGCATTCATATTATGAGTAACAGAAGCTTATATTGACAGTTAGAATGAGTTAATGCAGCAAGTCAATATTTGCAGTGTTGACCCTTCTTCTTCAGGACCTCTGCAATTCTCCCTGGCATGCTCTCAATCAACTTCTGGACCAAATCCTGACTGATAGCAGTCCATTCTTGCAGAATCAATGCTTTAATTTTGTCTGAATTTGTTGGTTTTTGTTTGTCCACCCGTCTCTTGATGATTGACCACAAGTTCTCAATGGGATTAAGATCTGGGGAGTTTCCAGGCCATGGACCCAAAATCTCTATGTTTTGTTCCCTGAGACATTTAGTTATCACCTTTGCTTTATGGCAAGGTGCTCCATCATGCTGGAAAAGGCATTGTTGAGCGCCAAACTGCTCTTGGACGGTTGGGAGAAGTTGCTCTTGGAGGACATTCTGGTACCATTCTTTATTCATGGCTGTGTTTTTAGGCAAGACTGTGAGAGAGCCGATTCCCTTGGCTGATAAGCAACCCCACACATGAATGGTTTCAGGATGCTTTACAGTTGGCATGAGACAAGACTGGTGGTAGCGCTCACCTCTTCTTCTCCGAATAAGCTGTTTTCCAGATGTTCCAAACAATCGAAAAGGGGATTCATCAGAGAAAATGACTTTACCCCAGTCCTCAGCAGTCCACTCCCTGTACCTTTTGCAGAATATCAGTCTGTCCCTGATGTTTTTTCTGGAGAGAAGTGGCTTCTTTGCTGCCCTCCTTGAGACCAGACCTTGCTCCAAGAGTCTCCGCCTCACAGTGCGTGCAGATGCACTCACACCTGCCTGCTGCCATTCCTCAGCAAGCTCTGCACTGCTGGTAGCCCGATCCCGCAGCTGAAACACTTTTAAGAGACGGTCCTGCCGCTTGCTGGTCTTTCTTGGGCGCCCTGGAGCCTTTTTGGCACCAATGGATCCTCTCTCCTTGAAGTTCTTGATGATGCGATAGATTGTTGACTGAGGTGCAATCTTTCTAGCTGCAATACTCTTCCCAGTTAGGCCATTTTTGTGTAGTGCAATGATGACTGCACGTGTTTCTTTAGAGATAACCATGGTTAACAGAAGAGAAACAATGATGGCAAGCACCAGCCTCCTTTTAAAGTGTCCAGTGGTGTCATTCTTACTTAATCATGACAGATTGATCTCCAGCCCTGTCCTCATCAACACCCACACCTGTGTTAATGGAGCAATCACTGAAACGATGTTAGGTGGTCCTTTTAAGGCAGGGCTGCAATGATGTTGAAATGTGTTTTGGGGGATAAAGTTCATTTTCTAGGCAAATATTGACTTTGCAAGTAATTGCTGTTAAGCTGATCACTCTTTATAACATTCTGGAGTATATGCAAATTGCCATTAGAAAAACTGAAGCAGTAGACTCTGTAAAAATTAATATTTGTATCATTCTCAAAACTTTTGGCCATGACTGTATTATTTATAAGGGTAACTATTATTTATGAGGGGACTATTATTTATAAGGGAGCAGTATTATTTTTACGGGGTGACTGTTACTGATAAGGGGGAATATTACTGGTACAGGGCACTATTTATCATTTATAAGGGAGATATTACTGATAAAGGTGTAATATTATTTATAAGTAGGGACTATTATTTATAAGGAGGCGCTATAGTAACTGATGACTGGGTGCAAAAATCTATTAGGCAGTACAAAGGTGCTCATTTGAATTGTGTGTGGTAAAATGGGGCTTGTTATTACTTTTTTGTTGGCAGAAAGGAGGCGTTATTATAGGGGTTGTCACTGGAAGACGATGGTGTTGTTTGCATATCAGCATTTGGGGCCCCGCTTTTAATTTTTGCCCAGGGCCCCACTTTGTCTAAAACCGGCCCTGGACATTTTCATACCTCCCAACTTTTAGAGGACAGAAAGAGGGCAAAATGTGCGCGCGCCGCAACAAATTTAGCTCCACCCACTTCTAAATTGACTCCACCCATTCCCATCCATTTCTCTTTGTGTTCCCCACACAGTATAATGCTCTTACAGTCACCCTAATATTATATGCCCCCGCATTATAATGTTGTCTTGAAATTGACCCCACAGTATAAAGTCTCTCTCCTGGTGAACCCACAGTTTAATGTCCCCCACCAGCTAACCCCACAGTTTCATATCCCCCTCATATGCCCCCACAGTTTAATGTCCCTCTTCATCTGCCAAAGTTTAACATAAAAACCACTGATACTCCCCTCTCCTCGCTCCCCTGCTGTGCAGTCTGCAGTCTCTTGTCCCAAAGTGTTAAAAGAGCTGCAGGCACGATGTGAGTGACGTCATCACATTGCGCCTACAGCTCCCAGAGCCGGAGCACACAGGGGGCAGAGCGGTGAGACGGGTTGTCCGCTCTTGTTTCACCACTATATTCAACTCATCTGCATCCTCTCCGGAGGGACATACCTCCCGCCGACCGGGACTGTGGGACAGGACCCACAATCCGGGACTGTCCCGCAGAATCCTGGACGGTTGGGAGTTATGCATTTTTATGTAGACCACTCCGAATCATCACTCCCATCATCCTCCATCTTTTCAATTTAACATTCTCATCATCTGCCATCTTTCGGATGTTCCATGACCCTTAACACCGGCTGCAGGATGTACCCACTTTTAGGGGGTGGAACAAAAGCCCTGTAATCTATTGGCACCTCAGTTTTCCCCCCTCCTCTCCCCAGGTGGTACAGTCCAGGCCCTGAGTAGTCGGAGGCAAAAGGAAACCACTGAGATGTTTCAGTGAGACAGCTGGTCACATGACTACACTTACACTACTCTGGGGGCTACCGGGGACTTAATGGTTAATTACTGCCTATTGGTTAATTGTTACTTGGGCCACTGCCTATCCATTTAGGCAAAGTAACCCCGAAATGGAGCGAACCTTTAAAATTGATCGGCCATGCCAGTAACATATTAGAATTGGGGGTACACTAAGGCTCAGACATATTGTCTCCAGACGGTCAGATGCCGGATTATAGGATTCTTACTGTATATTTATAGAGACTCGGGTTACGTGATGTGAAGCGCAGCCTGGAGTGACGGAGCGGCGCTCGGATATCACAGGAGGCAGAATAAAGAATCTCTTCATACACATCAAACCGCAAAGAATTCGCCGCATGAACATCACAAGGAACCATTTCAGAAATCAAACTCCATGAGCGCAGCCATCACAGTCAGAGCAGCGCTTCATGTAATTAACCAGCCGAAAAACACGGAGCGTCGCCGCAACGTGACCATCTATGGATTACAAAACAAGACCAGGGATTACATAAGGGTACACGGGAATCACATAACTGACCATCAAGCTTCCTGGAAAGTGTCAACATAGCGGCTCCACTTATCTATATGTACCATTCAGAAACTCATTTCATTATGCTCTAGTCACATCTAAAGCTGCATTCAGACTCCCCATCATCCCAACTCACTGCTGCCCTCTGCTGATCATAAATCTACATAAAATGATGGGTAACGCATCTGATTCTAAATCATGTTTAATACTCTAGTCACTTCCAGAGCTGCGTTTAGAATTTTGAAGACTTTGACATCTCAGTGCTGCCCCCTTGTGTCTGTGCAGAGTTTTTTAGGGAACATATAGTGTTTAGACCACGCCCCTTCGGCGTAAAACATAAATAACATCTCCCACAATGCATCACATTGCCCCAAAGCACCTCAATTCAGCATATTACCTTTCCTAGGGGCGTGTCTGTCGACAAACAGTTGTCAGATTTCCAACACAATACAATGTTTTTGGATAAATCATGTTTAAAGTGGCTACATCTCCCACAATGCAGTACAGCAGAGGACAACAGGGCTACTAATGCCAATCGGATCTGCCCTTTTAGTTGGTGGTTAGATCAATGGTTGTAATCACCAAGAAAAAGGTCACCGGAAACTGCAGAATTAGACGTGCAGCTTTGGATGTGACTGGAGTATAAAACCTGAGATGTCATGCTAGGCTCTAGTGTTACTGATGATCTCGCTCCGGTTATGGGTAATGTTTTTCTCGTAGATATATGTTTGTAATTAGGAGATTGGGGAGTGTGCGCGGAGATTCGTCTTCTTGTTTCTCCGCTCTCCTCAACATCCTTCACAAGTCATTAGGAATCAATAATCCCTTTAGAAGTTTGGATGAGTCTTGTAAAAACTCTGCTGGCGAGAAGCTCCACTTTTCGGCTTAAAGCCTAAATTTTTACAAAGTATATTTTAAAGAACAACCCCTCCTCCTCTCTTAATCCTATTACCCTGTGGCTACATCAGTATCCATACATTAATACTGCATTAGGAGTAAAGTTAAAGGGTAACTCTACCCACAATCCAAAACTTTAGACATGACTAATTGGAACCCGAATATTCCACTCTATCTTTTTGTCATTCACAGGGGTTCAGGAAGCTGAAATATGAGGAGTTGTTTGGTGGGGTCCTTACATTGTAGATCTGCTTGAGCTGTCCTGTAACTGCCTGTTTTTACCAATCTTTACCTGACAGAATGAAAGGGGTTTTCCAACTCTTTTTTTAATGCTTAATAGGGCTGCCAAAGGGGCCGTAAACATCTGTATACAGATCCCTCAGCTGTGACCCATTGTACTAGATGACTGCTGGAGCCGATCACAAGCCACAGCGGGGACCTCTTCACAAATGGTATGTGACTGCTGTGACGTGTCGTTTGTGAAGAGGTGACTGCTGAGGCTTGAGATTGGTAAACTGAAGACCGAAGTCATTGGAAATGGAGGACCGGTGAGTAAATTTTTTATGTTCATGACTCCTTTTGCAGCACTATTAAAAAACATTAAAAAAGAGCCCCCCTTAATTCAGACTTCTTAAACCTGGCAGAAATATAAAAATTAGTGACAACAGGCAGGAACAGGACAGCTCAAGTACAATGTAAGGACCTCACCAAACAACTCCTCATATCTCGGCTTCCTGGGCCTCTGTGATTGTGAAATCCACAGTGTGGAATATTCGGGTTCCAAAGGGTCATATCTGAAGTTTTGGTTTGTGGGTAGAGTTACCCTTTAAATGTGTTAATGTATGGATGCCGATGTAGCCACAGATTAATAGGTAGGATTAGGTAAGACCCCCTTCGAAAAGGACCCTAACAAAACAGAGCCTCATTTCTTATCAGCTATGGTTTTTTGCAGCACTATGATGCTTTGTGGCACGGCATGGTGTTCAAATGTCTCATAATCTGGACATGTCTTCTTCCAGGCCAAAATCCTCTACGTCTCCGCTTATGTTGGAACAAGGGAAAATTACAGGACCAAGATAAATCCAACTTAGAAGGACTGTTAATTCTGTAGTTCCTGTAGAAGGGACAACAGGTCCATCAAGCTATATCACTATGGGTGTGGCCCCATGCAATGGGTCCTAGAGCAATGCAGGATCCTCAAAAACATCTCAATGGCCTTATGTTGTTTTTGTGAAGTTTGAAATGTCAACAGAGATAAAAGTTCCTTATTTCACGATGGCAATGTGCCACCACCGAGAATTAAGGAGATGTCAATCACAGCACGCTTCATAACTTCGTGTCCTCCAGAAAGACAAGGTTATACTCAACAAGATTAGGATTTGTGGTCAATTTCCCATGAGGTTACAGTGGAACACCTCTGATCTTATTACATACGTCTTTCTTAGTCTACCAGTCTCTTAGGGCAACTAACTTAGTTTAGGATTATGAGAATTTTGGATGTCCATGGAGGAGAAGACAAGGTGAAAGACATCTTAGTCTTCATGTTTTACCTTACGATGGTGAAACATAAAAATCTTGAAGAAGGGGTCTACATGAAGGAGAAAATTAGAACCACATATCAAAGGAGAGACTTCAAGATGATGATGCTCAAGTTAAATCTCCTTTTCTCATAAAGGTCACACCACCCATGGTGGTGGGAAGAGATGGAGTCCTCAAACATCTATCACTTGACCGTACATCGACCACGTGGACTTCATTGCATAATAAGTCTGTGGCTGAAGGTGGGAACCCAAAGGCTGCTCTCAAATTTCTTTGGCTTTCCTTCAGATTTCCTCCATAAGTATGGAGACAAACTTCACAGTAAGTCGAATAACCTGTCTTGGAAGGTGGGTGAAGTGGGTGATGGTAGGACAGGTTCCTTGACTTAGAGTCATACTGTAGCTATCGGGGGAGTAGAGGTAGCAGTTCCCAGGTTCAGAGACTAAAGGCCCAAAAGTAGGCATCCCTACCATAAATTCGACATGATTGGAGGCCCAAAAGTTTCTACACCTCATGAGCTGGATATGGACACTACTAAAAACTGGGCTTGACAAATAATATTGGCAGCTTTGACCTACTATAAGATATTTTGCTGAAAAAATGGATCGGGTCAGTAAGGGTTGTTTTGACTAACACTGACTATTCGTGGGGTTACTGGCTATTTTTGATAGGATGGAAAAGGCAACATTGGCCCATCTTGTTCTAAGGCCATCACTTATATCGAGCTTCTGACCTACTTGACCAGTGAGTTGACCACCTTGACTCTAATGCCCTTCGTGATGTCCTCCTACACCTCCAGGGCAATACATTAACTCCTTCTATTGGAATATTCAGATCTTGTAAATCTACGAGGCCAAGACGTTTCCAAATGTGAAGATCCTTTGATGATTTTTCTTCCCGGGGATGGATTCTTCTCGGCTTCTCCTTATAACTGCAGGAGCAGCCCGTGTGATGCTAATTTGTCTCTGCAAGAAAGGAGTACAAGGCAGCTGAAAAATAAAACAATTTGCTAAATATAGAGCCGTCTAATTTATCAAGGCGCTATTCAGAAGGCTTCAGTCATAATGAATCGGAGCTAATGTCTCCAACTGCAGCTTACTGATTGAAGGCTCGGCCCATTTTCTGCCGCTCCATGGGGAGAATTTAACTGTGTCTGCACTAAGCCCGGAGCACCTGTTAAATCTATGGACCCCTTTCATGGGCCCAACAATTCAATGTCAATAGGTGAAGCATCAAATTGTCAAAGTTGTTTGTCAATTGTGGAGACTTTTGTTGTTCCATGTGTTCACATTAACCCACAATCATATGTCAACCTGTAGGAGGTGTGATCTGATAATACACAATGTGATGTCATGATTTGGTATCATTTGGTAAGTAGGATGTCAAATGGGCGTAGTCATCTCCATCAATTTGGTATCAGTCTGTAGCTATGTTGCTATTGATCAATGCCATAGATCTGGGGCCAGTTGGTATGTATGATGTCATTATGGGAGTGGTCTTCTTAATTGATCTAGCATCAATCGTCAGTATGTATGATGTCACTATGGACGTGATCATCTCCATGAATCTGGTGTCAGTTGCTATGAATGATGTCACTGTGGGAGTCGTCATCTCCAATTATCTGGTGTCAATTGATATGTATGGTGTGATTGTGGGAGTGTTCATCTCCATTGATCTGGTGTCAATCATCATGAATTATGTTATTGTGGGAGTGGTCACCTCCATTGATCTGATGTCAGTTGGTGTGTATGATGTCACTGAGGGCGTGGTCATCTCCATGAATTTGGTGTCAGTCACTATGAATGATGTCACTGTGGGAGTTGTCATCTCCATTGATCTGGTGTCAGTCACTATGTATGATGTCATTGTGGAAGTGGTCATCTCCATGAATCTGGTGTCAGTAGCTATGAATGATGCCATTGTGGGAGTGGTCATCTCTATTGATCTGGTGTTATGTATGATGTTATTGTATTGTGGGTGTGGTCATCTCCATTGATCTGGTGTCAGTTGGTATGAATGATGTCACTGTGGGCGTGGTCATCTTCATAGATCTGGTGTCAGTCAGTATGTATGATGTCACTGTGGACATGGTCTTTTCCACTGAAGATAAAAGTAAAGGTAGATGCTTCCACTTTAAGAAGTATCTTAGTGTTTTCTTCTGAAAGGGATGTACATAGAGAAGAGGGGGCAATAATATTTGGTGCCTTGAGGATCTGGTATTTGTTCACGCACAGCCAATCCAATAAAGAAGTGATGGGCAGTGTAGCCCCTAGTCGTGTACTCCCCAAGATGGCGTCTTCTCGCCCTAGGGTGGGAGGATGAGGCCTACCTTACCTGGGGCCCCTTCTTTAATAAGAGTTGCCATCCATGGCCTCTTGTCATCTCCTACATAATCCTGACACTGTATGGCTTGTAGACTGTCAGCTCTTCTCCCGGCTCACACTGTGTCCTCCCCGCTCAGTCCTCCCCCATCGCTCTCACATTTACAATCAATGGCTGCCGGAGATTGCTTTCTTTTCCGTCTTCTGAATTTCTGCATTGATTCTGCGACCTCATCCAGAGCCAGCGACCCGGCAGCGCCATTGTACGGCAAATGTATTCATCAGATGTAGGGAAGTTATACTGAGTGGCAGCAGAGCTCAGTAACCCATAGCAACTGGATATTACACAGTGTAACCATAGCAACCGGCTATTATACAGCCCTCTGTAACCTATAGCAACCCGATATTACACAGTGTAACCATAGCAACCGGCTATTATACAGCCTTCTGTAACCTATAGCAACCCGATATTACACAGTGTAACCATAGCAACCGGCTATTATACAGCCCTCTGTAACCTATAGCAACCCGATATTACACAGTGTAACCATAGCAACCGGCTATTATACAGCCTTCTGTAACCTACAGCAACTGGATATTACACAGTGTAACCATAGCAACCAGATATTATACAGCCTTCTGTAACCTACAGCAACTGGATATTACACAGTGTAACCATAGCAAGCGGCTATTATACAGCCCTCTGTAACCTATAGCAACCCGATATTACACAGTGTAACCATAGCAACCAGATATTATACAGCCTTCTGTAACCTACAGCAACTGGATATTACACAGTGTAACCATAGCAACTGGATATTATACAGCCTTCTGTAACCTACAGCAACTGGATATTACACAGTGTAACCATAGCAACCGGATATTATACAGCCTTCTGTAACCTACAGCAACCCGATATTACACAATGTAGCCATAACAACCAAATATTATAAAGCATAACCATAGCAACCAGATATTATACAGTATTCTGTAACCTATAGCAATCAGATATTATACAGCCATAGCAATAAAATATTATACAGAGTAATCATAGTAACCAGATATTATACAGTATTTTGTAACCAATAGCAACCAGATGTCATACAAGGTAACTTATAGCAATCAAATATTATACAGTATTCTGTAACCTATAGCAACCAGATGTTATATAATGTAACCTATGGCAACCAAGTATTATACAGTGTTCTATAACCTATAGCAACCAGATGTCATACAATGTAATATATAGAAACCAAATATTATACAATATTCTGTAACCCATAGCAACCAGAAATTAGACAGTATTCTGTAATCCATAGCAACCAATTATTTTACAGAGTTCTATAAACCATAGCAACCAGAAATGATGCAATGGTGTCATAGCAACATATTACACAGTGTTCTATCAATCATAATAACTACATATTATGCAATATTCTGTAACCCAAAAGAAACCGAAAATATACATTGTAGCCAACCAGATATTCTAGTGTTCTATAACCCATGGCATCTCTATATTAAACTGTTCTGAAACCATGGCAACCATATAGTATATAGCATTTGTAACCATAGCGACCATATTTTAACAGTGTTCTGTAACCCATAGCAACCAAATATTATACAGTGCTCAAAGTGACCTGATATTATACAGTGTAACCATAACAACTGGATATTCTAATGTTCTGTAACCCATAGCAACCAGACATTTTGCTGTGTTCTATAACCCATAGCAACCAGTGATAAAGTATATAGCAACCAGATCCCAACATGGAGCATAACCTCTAGCAGCCGCAAACACACAAACTACAATACACACACATACAACTAAGGGATGGCTAATCTAATTGGCATGATATATCCCTGTTCACATTGATAAGTGAGGTGTCTTCGTCTCCGCACCGTCCGCGCTCTGTGACTCCATGATCTAGCACCGCATTGACTTGTAAGTAATATTTAGCAAACAGCAGATTGTATTTAACAGAGCCCAGACAGGCCCTGCAGCGAAAGCCTGTGCTGAATGAATATCTACTGCCGCCACTGTGCGCTTCTGCTGGAGCGCGGAGCAATTTACAATCCACTTAGCTCTGGCTACTTTTAAAGGTCCGGCATATTCTGCATGAAGAATTCTCTATCTCAGCTGCCAATGGCAGCCTCAATCTAAATGACAAAGAGCAGAGATCAAAGTCACAAAATGCTCCAGCATAAATGGAGACATTGAATATATATTTATGGCGTAGCCCAAGGGAGCGGAGTGAGCGGTGCACGGCACGGCGACTTTTACCGGATTGAATGTCTGGACTGGCCATAAAGGGAGAACCCATCACCTGTGAATGGATAGGACTAATACATCATTACACTTTATCCGCGACCCCGAGAAGCCCAGATTTTAACACTTACGGAAATTACCCGAAAGAAGTAAAATGCGAATTTTAGTATGTGCTACATTTAAAGAGGACATTTCATCACCTCCACCAACTTGATCTTTTTTAATCCTTCAATAAGCCTCAATCCACTGATTCTGGCACGGTTGGAATTTTTTCTCTATCCCTCACCTTTCCTGAGCAATCATTGTTGTAAGTTTGGGTGCGCAATATGCTAACTAGACTCCCTAATATCAAGTGGATGGTGTCAGACAGGAGCAGGTAAGGGGCGTGATTCAGAGCTCCAATCCGAGACTGACTGTATAAGAGCGTACAATCACACCCCCTTGTTTGCTCCTGCTTTGCACCACCCACTTGACATTAGGGAGTTTAGTTAGAATATCGGGGAACAAAACTATCTGCACTGATTGCTCAGGAATGGTGCAAGCGAGAGAAAAAATTCTGGCACTATCATAGGGCACAATGGCCACCACAATAATTTGGGAGATGTAGCAGTCACGCTTACGGTGGAACTGTGGTCATCGATATCTGGGCGCTGTCCTAGAATTATGGGCTAGAGAACTATTTAATTTATATAGAAAAATTGGCCACTATGCTCCATGTTTATTGGGCCCCCATGTACAAATTCTCTAGAAAACCGTTGGCCACATGGACCCCTTCTGATCCTGTGATGAAGGATCCCATGACACCTTCATCTGCAGCAAGTTCTTAGAAACAGGAAGTGCTCTTGGTCATGGGGGAGGGCTCATTGTCTGATTGTCCTTTGGGGCCATTTAAATATTAGAGATGGGCAAAATGATTCATCACAAATTGGGTTCGGCCTGAATATTCCAAATTGTTCAGTTTTTAACAAAACTGAATAAATGGCGTTTTGTCTTGAACAAATTAAAATGGCTGCCGCCACATGTATTGCACAGTACATATACAGAAGAGACAGGTGTCTTGTAAGTCACTGACATCAGCTGACAGCCTCTCAGCCAATAGTCAGTGGTAGGTGGACACCATACAGTGCTTCATCACTGCATAATACAGAGCACGGAGTGCTGCAAAGCTTACAATACAGATAGAGAATCTTAGGAGTAGGAGAAGTAGAACAAAGTTTAGTCAGATGTAATCAATTGCAGGCAGATAAGTGATAGAAATCATAGATAGGAGTGAGGGAGAATATCTGTGCTGTGTGAGCCAGACTGCTGCAGTAACACAGACCCTTTCATCGCAAATAATCTAATTTTGTCTAAATCTGTTTTGCATTAAAGCAGTTTCATCTGTCCACATATTGTTGCACATTGTTTTTTTCACTAACAGTCAGTCCTGTTAGTGAAAAATCTTTTCTTAAGGTTTTTTTGGGCAAGACATTTTTTTTTCATTAAATACATACAAACTGCTATAATAACAGCAAAATGATGACTGCACCTGCACTAATCTGAAAAAATCTGTTATTGAAGGTTTTTTTTTTTTTTGCTCAGCCAATCAACAGTGTGACGGAGCCTGCAAATCTGAAAAAAAAAATTGCAGTTTTTTAAGCGTTTTTTTGTTGCTCACCCAATAAATAGTCTCTCAGCCTGTGCTAATCTGAAAAAAATCTCCGTTATTTGAGGGGGGCTGTTCTGCCACTCATGCTGCCACAACTACCACCACTTAGCCAGACATGTCCTGTGGCCTGGTCTACCATCATAGTCCCCTACAGCCCACTGTTGGTGCCATTACCACAGTGTTGGTATAAAAAAAAATGATGCAGCAGCTCTCGTGAATATGTGTATGCATGCTATGTCTGTGTCCATGAGGAGCAGCTCTCATTAACATATCTATAAATTCTGTGTCTGTGCCTGATAATGCTGCAGCTTTCCAGGAACATGTCTATGGTTGCTGGGTCTGTGTCTCATGATTTAGCAACTCTCATAAGCATGTCTGTCGATGCTGGGTCTGTGTCTGATGACGCAGCAACTGTAGTGAACATGTATGTAGATGCTATGTTTGTGTCTTATGCAGCAGCAGCTCTCATGAACATATCTGTCGATGCTGGGTCTGTATTTGATGATGCAGCAGCTCTCGTGAACATGTATGTAGATGATGGGTCTGTATTTGATGATGCAGCAGCTCTCATGAACATATCTGTCGATGCTGGGTCTGTATTTGATGATGCAGCAGCTCTCGTGAACATGTATGTAGATGATGGGTCTGTATCTGATGATGCAGCAGCTCTCATGAACATGTTGTGAGTATGTGAGCCAGAGGGCGCTGTTGAGCGACCCAGGCCCAGCCCTGAAAAGGCTCTCAGCCACGCCTTTGAGGGGGCGCGTGTAACTCCAGTAGTCTGGAGTATTCTGCAGGGAGCAGGAGATGGTGGACCCAGCTGGACAGATAGACGGTCTGTGCCAGAAGTGCTCGGGTCTACAGGGGACTGTTGCTGGAGCTGAGCAATAGTCAGGACCAGCGAGGACAGAGAGAGAGGCTCTGTCCAAGAGGGCTGGATCCAGAGAGGACTTACAGAGACTAAGTCAAGCTCTTATTGCCCCCAGAGGCTAGTTAGGGACTCAAGGAGTGAGTTAGGTCCTAACTATGGCCTAGGTTTTTTGTTGTTTTTGTTATGTTGCAGTTAAGCTGAATAAAACCACGTTTATTTTACACTTGGACCGTCTGAAAGCTATCTTTCCGGCGCCCAGTACCACGAACCACCACTGTTGGGACCAGGAGCCTGCCGCCATTTGAGTTTAATTCCCCCAAGTTGTCACAATGTATATAGATGCTGGGTCTGTGTTTGATGATACAGCAGCTCTCGGGAACATGTATGTAGATGATAGGTCTGTATTTGATGATGCAGCAGCTCTCATGAACATATTTGTTGATGATGGGTCTGTATCTGATGATGCAGCAGCTCTCATGAACATGTATATAGATGCTGGGTCTGTATTTGATGATGCAGCAGCTCTCGTGAAAATGTATGTAGATGATGGGTCTGTATTTGATGATGCAGCAGCTCTCATGAACATGTATATAGATGCTGGGTCTGTGTTTGATGATACAGCAGCTCTCGGGAACATGTATGTAGATGATGGGTCTGTATTTGATGATGCAGCAGCTCTCGTGAAAATGTATGTAGATGATAGGTCTGTATTTGATGATACAGCAGCTCTCATGAACATGTATATAGATGCTGGGTCTGTATTTGATGATGCAGCAGCTCTCATGAACATGTATGTAGATGATGGGTCTGTATTTGATGATGCAGCAGCTCTCATGAACATATTTGTCGATGATGGGTCTGTGTCTGATGATTTAGCAGCTCTAATGAACATGTATATAGATGCTGGGTCTGTGTTTGATGATACAGCAGCTCTCATGAACATGTATATAGATGCTGGGTCTGTGTTTGATGATACAGCAGCTCTCATGAACATATTTGTCGATGATGGGTCTGTATCTGATGATGCAGCAGCTCTCATGAACATGTATATAGATGCTGGGTCTGTGTTTGATGATACAGCAGCTCTCTGAACATGTATATAGATGCTGGGTCTGTATTTGATGATTTAGCAGCTCTCGTGAACATGTATGTAGATGCTGGGTCTGTATTTGATGATTTAGCAGCTCTCGTGAACATGTATGTAGATGATGGGTCTGTATTTGATAATGCAGCAGCTCTCGTGAACATGTATGTAGATGCTGGGTCTGTGTCTGATGATGCAGCAGCTCTCCACGCACATATAAAACATTTGTGAATTCATTATGGAAGTGTCTGAGATACTTTTGCGGCACTCAGGAGATTTGCCAACTCTTCTGGGAGCCAGGTAACCTTTCGGAAAAACCAAAGAGTTGGCAAGTATGCATTTAGAGGGTGCAATCATACCTACTTGTGTAGTTTTGATAGTGCCCTAATTTACGGGGAATCAGCCCTGACGTCAGGTTCTCTATAATACCACCATGTGCGCCCTGCCAGTGTCTTCATGCCGTGCGTGATGTTTACTGCTCCACAGACCTGACTTGTAGCTGAGGCTCTCGGAGCAGATTGGGCCTGGTATCGATCTTGTGTGTTTATTTATGAATGCAGTACAGCTGTACCGCAGTAATTAGCACGTCTCCTGCCACCCGCGCCCGCGCGCTCTCCCTTCTTCTGTCTCTCTCACTCTCTGGCCACAAGTTTAATGACATCAAGAAAGCGTGAAAATGGGTTTATTTCCCGTAAACAAGAGTCGTATCATTTTATGGGTGAGGGGAAGCATCGAGGAGCAGCTGCGCCCAGGGAAGAGTCTCCATTCATCACAGGGACGAGGGAACTACTCAGTACCACGCTATATAAATAATCTGCAAATGGAAAGACAGAGCCAATCACATTTAGTAAGAGTGTCTCTCTGTCTGGAGGACCTGTAGTGTACAGAATTACAGACAGGACATTCATATGAATGGACACGATGTAATTCTTAACCTGCCCTGTGGTGGCGCTGCAGGGAAACTGTACACTTAATAGCAGGTTTCCCCACAGATTACTGCTGATCATTGGAGGTCCCAGAATCGGGGATACTTTGTGGTATGGTCATTGTCAATAGACTCTCCTAAAAAGTAGGGATTATCCAAGGGGGACACTCCCTTTAAGTAATGCAATAACCAGTTCCATGCTCTAATCTCTAACCTGGCCCTCCAGTCCGTTACTTATGGCTAGGTTTTTAGGGGAAACCAATTACCGAAACAGGCAAGTTAATAAATCAAGTGGGTGCAATTATGCCCAATAAATACCACCACGGTACCACATTATGGGGCACATGTGAGCATCACTCCATATATGGCCATAAGGTGGGCCACATGAGGTCTCTTGCCACTGCTCTATGACTGAAAAGGTGGCCTTATTTACATTTGGCATCCAATTGGCGCTTTGGGGGCCTTTACTGGGTTCATGTACATTAACCATCTTGACACATATGGAATTTATAAAAGGGATAACCATTTTTTGAAGATGTGATAGAAATGTGAAGTGATAAAGTAACTACCGCACACCGCCGCTCTTCAGCCTTCCCCCGGTTACCCTTGGGACAACACTACCGGTGTTGCTTCCACTGGCCGAACCTCACTGTTGACTCATCAGTTTCTTGTACCCCATTGCACATGTGGGACACTCTTCTTGGCTCCTTGTGGCTTTGTCATCCAGTTTCTTCCTAGTTGGTTTATTCACCCATGCGGTTACCATTTGAGCCTAGATTCTCTGTGCGCCAACTGAACTGAGCAGTCCAAGACAGTGTCTGGACCAGTCCGGAAGATCCTCCAGTGGGCCCAGGCTCTAACAAAATAATGGGCCAGTAGAAGACGTCCAAATTTGAAGAGGAATGTGGTTTATTTCTTAGGGGTTGTTGGAGAGTGGGCCCCCAGAACCATGTTATCAAGTGGGTCCAAGGAACCTCAGTCCAACACTACCAACACCCAAGCTTTACCACCCCAGTGCTCCAACATCCTCGGACTCTCACGCTTGACATGCCATGTGTGTTGGTAAGACCAGTGCCCTTTTGCGCTCCGAGGGTTGTTACACTCCATGTTAGGTGTTAAATTCCCTCACTTTCTTGCCTCACCCTACACTTTTTTGGACTTCGGTATCTTTAAAGAGTTAAAGGTGTCATGATGTCTCCATAATAATAACCTGACTCACGGGGCAGTCCCGCATATGGTATTCACCACTTAGGGCGTCCAAGGTCGGGCAGATGCCCAGACCTCACCAAAGAGAGATATCTGCCTGTCTATTTCATCTTCAATTACTGGACCCTCCCAGGAGGATATTACATAATTAAAAACACCTTTTGCAAAAATAAGCGCGCCCCGGCATTCCATGTCTATTGGATCCCTTGTCCGCCTTATTTCTCGCCTGTGTGAAATTTATCCCAGAAATGAAGATGTGTGTGAATTTATTATGCCAAGTCTAATTGCTGAAAACTTTGTATAAATCGTTTAATTAAAGCCGCGCCAATTTAATCTTCATCATTAAATTTTCATTTTGATGGCAGGAGTATCACAGTGGATTCCGGTAACTGGCGGAGAAAAGTCGAGGATTGATTTTACAACTTCCTTTTTTCATGTCGCTGAATCTTGCCAGTGCACGAGTAATGGAAACCCAGGAACCGGAATTACCCAACCAAGATAAATCTGGAAAAAAATTCACTTGTAAGGATGACGACATCAAAAAGTATGTACAGTAAATGTGAAGATAGATGGCGCCACCTTTTGGACAGAATATTACAAAAAATGAAGTCTTGTATGAAGTGCTACTCAAGGGCAACTGGGGCAGCTGCGGTGGGGCTTATGTAGAGAGTTGACCCCAATTGTGGTTGGCTTCATGTCTCCTTCCCATGGGCACCATGGATCTGTCATGGGTGGTTGGCTAAGTTCTTAACCTTTCCATTGGAATAAAGAGAACCAAGGATGGTTGGACTCTAGATGGAAGTTGGATTTTGGTTTTTGCCAAGGCAATGACGGTTTTGCCAGCACAAAATTATGCCATGATATGTTTTTAGGTCCCCCAAAATCACAGGTTAGTTTTGGAAGTTGTGCCCAGTGCCCATCCATTTCTTGCTTTTCCCCAGCAAAATGAATGGGCATTATAGAAATTTAACCCATTAATGGCCATTCATTTCAAAAAAGGATGACCAGAAATGGTAAGACTGTTGGCCGGCAGTCGTCTCCTTCGTCCTAGCAGCACCACCTGCCGCCTCCCTTTATTGGCATGCTCTCGTATCTCCACTTCACTCCTATTCCCATTTGGCATCCTCCTCTACCTTCTCTGTCGCTGCACACAACAATTCTCTCGGTCTCTTAAAGTGCCAGTCATGCACCAGTAATTCTGTTCAATGCCAATTCCTGACTTTTAAGTTTGTGTTGCTCTTCTTGGTGCCTGAGTAATAAGGTTCTTTCATATTAGACATGCTGCAAAGGGTTCCGGCTAACCGACCTAACCTGGAATTTGCCCTTGGCTTACTCCTGACTACATCCTGTGTTCCTGTCCTGTTACCCACATCTGACCTTGACCTGATTCTGATTCCGGCACCTCTGCTGCCTGTCCTAACCTCTTGCCTATACCTGACCATTCTTGATTCCGATCCCTGGTTCTTTGCACCAGTACCTCTGGACCTGCTTGGCCAGCTGCTACCTAAACTGCAAGTTATCAACAATCCTATGGATAGGGGATAATTTCCTTTTGTGGGAAAACCCCTTTAAGGAGGGAATACTGGGGAGACCACAAAAAAAATGCCCTTAGAGCTGGCCAAAGTCCAACCAGTTTGGTAGTGCAGTGGGTCCACAACCTGCTGACCATGACAGTCCATAATAGTCAAGACCAAAAACATCCTTATCTTGTGATCGGTGGGGAATATGAAACCCAGACCCCTGCCACATAAATATAGGAGCTATTAAATGCCCAATAACAGGTCTAGCCCAAAAACAAGACAATTTTTTAGATCATCTTCCCACCAGGATGACATCTTAGGACAATCGATTTGGCTTCAACGTTTCGCCAACTTGCTATTTTTGGATAGACAAATTGGCGATCATCCAGCTCTTCTTTCCAGTCTACACTTCTATACTACATATTCAACCAACCAAAAAAAAATATATTCCCGGATGCGCCCCCATTGATCTACAACATGTGTTTACTTCTCAAGAAGCCACTTCAGATGCCAAGCCGTGCTCACAAAAGGTCGCCGGTGCCCATCACGCCCCCTCTCCTATTGTGGAAAGACCTTGAAGAGCCGCCTGCTCCTACGGCAGTAAATGAGCAAAAACAGCTGCTGTAAGCCGGGTAATTAGCCGGCCCGCTTTGAAGAGGAGCAAACAAATGCCAAGAGTGTTATACAATTCGGGTCAGCTGCCCGTGTGTAGACATGCTTGTCTCTGCTTTGTCCGCATGGTGTAGGATCTCCATCACAATGCTTTGTTTTACTAAATCCCCCCTCCCCGATCCTCTCATTAATAAGTTATTTTTACATCAGTATATTCTCAATTATATCTCGTCAATAATTCACTGGGCTGTGGATCTGATAGGACTTCCTGGTGGAGGAATATCAATGGAACGAGTGGCTTTATTAATGAATAAAATATTAATTACCACAAGGAGTGGGGGATTCCGAAATATTACAGTCCCGCTAATTACAAGATGGCGTAAAAGTGAGATATCGCTACCCGATACATTACTACCCCCGGCTGGTAGACGTTACTTTTTTAATATTTAGCTTTTCTACTGCTGTTTCTCCAAGGACCCTCCAGAAATTTAATGTAGTAATATCAGATCTTCAGGAAGTTTTTATGATAATGGGAGCAGAAGGGGGCTCCCCGGGGAAGAGCGAACTTGCGAGTAAGTAGATATCTAAGAAAAAGAAGAAAATCTGTAACGGTTAATGCGTTCTTTACTTATCGTGCAGGATTCAATTTTGTGACATGGAAAAAGGTCAGTTCTGTGGGTGGCCATTGACCCTACGCTGGGGTCTTATTCGGGGCAGAAGTGTGGTGTGAACTTGAGATAAATTGTACTCCCAAGGGGACACAACACTTAGAAGGGTTATGCCACTAATAACACTTAATCCCGATCTGCAAGATAAGGGATAAGTGTCAGATCTCAAGGGGTCCAACGGCTAAAACCCACAGGGATCAAGAGAACATGGGCCATGAGAATGGAGCACTGGTGTTCTTGTGTGACCGATGGTACATTCATATCCTTTGGGTTGCCAAAGATAACATGGAGCATTCAGGGAAAACTCTGGTCCTCCATTGTTCTCATCTCTGGAGGTTCTAGCGGACCCAAAGACAAAGATTTATGACTGTGTGAGGGATTATTCTAGAAAGGTAGACCAGTGACTACTAGGACATTGCCACCAAGCAGAGGTGATCTAGAGGAAGGTTCTAAGTTATTGGGATGTGGACAGTCCAAACTGAGGTGGTACCAAAAAGCAAATACTAGCACTGTGTCCCTGATGTCAACCAAGTGTCTCAAGAATCAGCAAAGTGGTGCAAGCTCAAGCCGACCTGTTGCATCTTGTAAAATTGTTCTGAAATGGTCTTCGTGTAAGGGTCTCCATATAGTTCTGCATTCACTGTGTCCTTCTGCCATCCCTGAGTGGTGAACCACTCCACCACCAAGAGGAGCACCACTGACATCCCTCTTCAGCCCCATTATATACCCTCAGTCTATGGTCCCACATAGCAGTATTCTCAAGGGTCTTTCAAGCCACTCTTCAGATTCTCCACAATAAATCAGTTTTCTCCATCTAAATAGTATCACGTGTAAACCACCCACTCGGTACTGATAGTGTTGTGATGTGTAGTGTGGAGTAGTCATGCCAAAAAGAAACTACCAGACACTCTTTATTACCAGGACCAAGACAGCAATAAAAACATGTAGGATATGGCACACATTATCAGTAATGTCAACCATTCGAGACTTATTCACTCCTGTTCTCATAGATGACACTCCATGCCACTCATGGCCTAAGTCTACAACTTCTTGAGACACAGTAGCTTCTCCTCGGAATGACTGACCGAAAACTGAACTTCCTTAAAAAGATGTGAAGGCTTCTGTTTATACAGAGCACCTTCACCCCGGCGTAACCCAAGCGTCATGCTACAGGTGGGTGATACCAAGAGACATCTTAAAAAACTCCATGCGTGGTATAACTCTACCCTCACACGAAACGATACACAACACCAATCACTCTACCTATGGCCATTTAGGGATCCCTACCTAGGGTTGCTTACTGGTAAGGTTAACCCTCCACTTACTCAAGGTGTCAGGTCAAGACGACCAGAGTGATTGTTCGCCATCAACAGAACCTCAGGCTCAAGTATGGACACAACTAAACTCACAGACCAGGCCAGTTTCCCCGCTGCAGCTTTTGGTAGTCCCATATGGCTTGTCACAGCCTCACCTGGCACTCTTTATACATATTCACTACTTGTCCGATATATAGTATGGCTCCACCCTTGGCCATAGTCGGTGCCACATATGTGAGATTCTTCGGAGCACACCACCCTAGTTTTTTAGTCAATTTTCCTGCGTTTGGTGCTACACAATATACTGGTCATAGATTTTACTCCATGGGTAAGCCGGGCGTATGGAGAGGTTTTCTGTTATGACAGAAGCTCGCGCTGACAGCTCTGCACTCTCCCACTTGTCAGCGCTGACTTGGAGTAGTTCCTATTTACTAAGTGTGAACTCCACCCAGAATGAAGGAGCAATTTCGGGTGTAGTGTTAAAAGTCTAATAAAATATTACTCACTTCCTTTACCCTGATCCATTCCTGTCATGGGACATAGAAAACTAGAAACCAGCTGGATAGTCGTTTTGGTGGAGTTATCCTTTAGTTTTAGCTGTATGGGCGGAGTCATCCCTAATTTTCAATATTTTGATACAAATCAAAAGTCTCCCCCATACAATATTTGTAAAAAGTGCACCAAACAATGACGTCCACAACATGAAGGCGGTTTACAGTCCCTTATTATTGGCTATTGACCTCTTTGTAAACTGCCGACTGTCAAGTTTTGGACAAGAATTCCACATAGCAGGAGGATAATGATGACATCATGACCTAATGATGACATCATCCTAACTCATCACTTAGTTAGAATCACTGTTTTGCTTAATTAATTTGTGATTGCCCACCCCCAAATATTTTTGGATAAGAATTCCATATAGTAGTAGCTTAGTAATGTCTAATTATCCCAATTAAAATCTAGTAGTGACATCATCATCATCTCCTCTTACAAAGATGACTAATAGAGATGTCTGATGATTCTTCAATATTCACGACCTACTGTACAGTCATGGCCAAAAGTTTTGAGAATGATACAAATATTAATTTTTACAAAGTCTACTGCTTCAGTTTTTCTAATGGCAATTTGCATATACTCCAGAATGTTATAATGAGTGATCAGCTTAACAGCAATTACTTGCAAAGTCAATATTTGCCTAGAAAATGAACTTTATCCCCCAAAACACATTTCAACATCATTGCAGCCCTGCCATAAAAGGACCACCTAACATCGTTTCAGTGATTGCTCCATTAACACAGGTGTGGGTGTTGATGAGGACAGGGCTGGAGATCAATCTGTCATGATTAAGTAAGAATGACACCACTGGACACTTTAAAAGGAGGCTGGTGCTTGCCATCATTGTTTCTCTTCTGTTAACCATGGTTATCTCTAAAGAAACACGTGCAGTCATTATTGCACTGCACAAAAATGGCCTAACTGGGAAGAGTATTGCAGCTAGAAAGATTGCACCTCAGTCAACAATCTATCGCATCATCAAGAACTTCAAGGAGAGAGGTTCCATTGGTGCCAAAAAGGCTCCAGGGCGCCCAAGAAAGACCAGCAAGCGGCAGGACCGTCTCTTAAAAGTGTTTCAGCTGCGGGATCGGGCTACCAGCAGTGCAGAGCTTGCTGAGGAATGGCAGCAGGCAGGTGTGAGTGCATCTGCACGCACTGTGAGGCGGAGACTCTTGGAGCAAGGCCTGGTCTCAAGGAGGGCAGCAAAGAAGCCACTTCTCTCCAGAAAAAACATCAGGGACAGACTGATATTCTGCAAAAGGTACAGGGAGTGGACTGCTGAGGACTGGGGTAAAGTCATTTTCTCTGATGAATCCCCTTTTCGATTGTTTGGAACATCTGGAAAACAACTTATTCGGAGAAGAAGAGGTGAGCGCTACCACCAGTCTTGTCTCATGCCAACTGTAAAGCATCCTGAAACCATTCATGTGTGGGGTTGCTTCTCAGCCAAGGGAATCGGCTCTCTCACAGTCTTGCCTAAAAACACAGCCATGAATAAAGAATGGTACCAGAATGTCCTCCAAGAGCAACTTCTCCCAACCGTCCAAGAGCAGTTTGGCACTCAACAATGCCTTTTCCAGCATGATGGAGCACCTTGCCATAAAGCAAAGGTGATAACTAAATGGCTCAGGGAACAAAACAGAGATTTTGGGTCCATGGCCTGGAAACTCCCCAGATCTTAATCCCATTGAGAACTTGTGGTCAATCATCAAGAGACGGGTGGACAAACAAAAACCAACAAATTCAGACAAAATGAAAGCATTGATTCTGCAAGAATGGACTGCTATCAGTCAGGATTTGGTCCAGAAGTTGATTGAGAGCATGCCAGGGAGAATTGCAGAGGTCCTGAAGAAGAAGGGTCAACACTGCAAATATTGACTTGCTGCATTAACTCATTCTAACTGTCAATATAAGCTTCTGTTACTCATAATATGAATGCAATTCTATTTCTGTATGTGATAAAAACATCTGACAAACACACATAAAAACCAGAGGGCAGCAGATCATGTGAAAATATCATATTTGTGTCATTCTCAAAACTTTTGGCCATGACTGTAATGTAATTATTATGACTTAGTAATGAAATCATTGTGATCTAGTGATGTCATCATACCTTGATGATGACATCATTGTGACCTAGTGATGACATCATACCTTGATTATGACATCATTGTAACCTAGAGATTACATCATACCTTGATGATGACATCATTGCAACTTAGTGATGACATTATCATGACTTATCAATAAAATAATTGTTACCTAGTGATGACATCATCATGACCTAGAAACGACATCAAGTAGCAATGTCATCATGACCAAGTAATGAAATCATTGTGAACTAGTGATGACATCACACCTTAGTTATGACATCATTATGATCTAGTAATTATGCCATCTTGACCTAGTAATTACATCATCATAACATACCAACAACATTATCATGGCTAATAATAAAATAATAAAATCAGTGTTACCTAGTGATGACATCACCATGACCTATCATTCATGACCTAGCACTGAATTATCATGACCTAATAACTAAATAATTGTTACCTAGTAATGAAATTATTATGTCCTATTATAACTTAGTAATGACATCATCATGATCTAGTATTACTTCATCATGACTTAGCGCTAAATAATCATGACATCATAGTGTTGATGTCATCATGACCTATTAATCACATCATTATGGCCCAGTATTACATCATCATGACCTCCCGATAACATCATCATGACCTAGTAATGAAATCATTATTACCTAATAATGATGCCATGTGATGACATCGTCATGATCTAGTGATGTCATTATTATGACCTATTAATGTCATCTTCAGATAGTGATGACATCATTACCTAGTGATGACATAACCACATGCGTTGGTATACAGATGGTAGTCGTTTTCCAGCTTCGGTTCCGTATAATTTAGGGAAATGATTAACTTCCAGGCGGAACGTTCCAAGTGCAATTCTATATTTTTTTTTTTGGCCACTCGGAGGGGCGCAGCAGAAGACCTTGTTATGGCTATAAGCTACTGCCTGATTGCATTCCGCACTAGTGCAACCAATGGCGGCGTGAAATTGTCTGTGATTTACCACACCAGGGACTTGGCTGAAATTGTGTGCATGAAAATGATTATTCCTGACTCTGATGTGATATGAGAATTTGTCTCTGGGATTGGGTCCGGCGTCGGCCAATTTAAAGCCCACGCGGGGCCGCGATTTATGGATCAAATCAAGTTAATTAGGGCGCATCGAGCCTCAAATCAGATAAAGACGTCCGCAGATTTGCTCGGATACGTTGTAGCCGTTTGTCAATAGCATTTGGAAAATTCGATTAGATCCCGGCTCACCTTGAGTCTCCTCATTCAGAGGATTGAGATTAGGCTGCAGATAGCAAAACCACAGCTCGGGGATCGTTACAGAGATACGTGACCATCGCCCAGGTCAACCGCTGCAGGGTCAAGGCCGAAGGAAAAATCGCTAAGCCGGACTAATAGCCATTAGGGAGTAGTGATGTCATCAAGGTATGAGGCACTGGAGACCTCGTGTACTTTTATATCCTGTATAGTCCTGTGGCCAGGGTATATATAAGTCAGTGTGCCTAAGCCTCCCATACGCGATGCATAAATAAAGGAACAGCGTCTTCAGCAGCACAGAGTATTTCAGAAGAAGGGTGACCTGACCTTGTAGGGAGCAGTGACCTGTCCAATGCTAGTATGATATATGGTACAGGATAATGACATGGTAATTTAAAAGGTTTTAGAGTGAGCAATATATAGTGGAAGGCACAGGGTCTCCAGTAGCGCAGAGTATTTCAGCAGAAGAGTGACCTGATTTTGTAGGGGAAAGTGACCTGTTCATTCCAGGGATGATGTTAGTGAGGAAAGTGCTGTATATAACTGTATATAACTCAGTTCATAGAATGAGTTATATATAGTGCAAGGAACAAGGTCTCCAGCACAGAGTATTTCAGGAGACGAGCAAACTGATTTTGTAGGAGGCAGTGACCTGTCCATTCAAGGGATGATGCTAGTGAGGAAAGGACTGTACAAAACAGTGAGTTGGGAGGGTTTAGATTGAGCAATACATAGTGGAAGGATCAGGGTCTGCAGCAGCACAGAGTATTTCAGGAGAAGAGTGATCTGATCTTGTAGGGGGTAGTGACCTGCACATGCAATGGATGATGCTAGTGAGGGAAAGGCTGAGCAGAACGTCGGGAGGTTTTAGATTGAGTAATACATAGTGGAAGGAACAGGGTCTGCAGCAGTACAGAGTATTTCAGGAGAAGAGTGATCTGTCTGTGTAGGGGGCACTGACCTGTTGATTCAAAGGCTGATGTTAGTCAGGAAAGTGCTGTATGGGAAAGGCTAATACTATGGCTAATGGAGAGTTCATACACTGAGTTATACATAGTAGCAGGAGCAGGGTCTCCAGCAGCACAGAGTATTTCAGCAGAAGAGTGACCTGATTTTGTAGGGGAAAGTGATCTGTTGATTCAAGGGATGATGTTAGTGAGGAAAGGGCTATGAGAAAAAAAAATACATAGTAAATGAGGAGTTCATAGACTGAGTTATATATAGTGGAAGGAACAAGGTCTCCAGCAGCACAGAGAATTTCAGAAGAGTAGTCTGATTTTGTAGGGGGCAGTGACCTGTCCATTCAAGGGATGATGCTAGTGAGAAAAGGACTGTACAAAACAGTGAGTTGGAAGGATTTAGATTGAGCAATACATAGTGGAAGTAACAGGGTCTCCAGCAGCACAGTGTATTTCAGGAGAAGAGTGATCTGTCTTTGTAGGGGGCAGTGACCTGTTGATTCAAACAATGATGTTAATGAAGCAAGTGTTGTATGGGACAAGGTAGTGCTATGATAAATGGAGAGATCGTAGACTGAGCAATATGTAGTAGAAGGAGCAGTGTCTCCAGCAGCACAGAGTATTTCAGGAGAAGAGTGATCTGTCTTTGTAGGGGGCAGTGACCTGTTGATTCAAAGGCTGATGTTAGTCAGGAAAGTGCTGTATGGGAAAGGCTAATACTATGGAGAGTTCATAGACTGAGTTATACATAGTAGCAGGAGCAGGGTCTCCAGCAGCACAGAGTATTTCAGAAGTGTGATCTGAACTTGCAGGGAGCAGTGACCGGTCCATTCATACAGTGATGTTAATGAAGCAAGTGTATGGGACAAGGTAAGTGCTATGATAAATGGAGAGATCGTAGACTGAGCAATATGTAGTAGAAGGAGCAGGGTCTCCAGCAGCACAGAGTATTTCAGGAGTGTGATCTGTCTTTGTAGGGGGCAGTGACCGGTCCATTCCTGTGATTATGTCAGTGCAGACAGTTCCCTCTGCAGTTAATGCTACATGTATGTCAGTAGGGCGATGAGCAGCTGATGGGGCCCTGTGCCAGCCATCCGCCTCTATAAACAGGCAGGGTAGAGCTCCTCATTGAGATTGGTGAGGAGCGCCCGGCAGCATCTGCTCCCCTCTGCAGGAACAGTACGTCTTCTGCTGGAACAGACTGCTCTGTCATCCTCAATGTGAGATGCAAGAGAAAATATCAGCTTGTTTCCAGCAGGGCCTCCTGCCCACAGAATGAATCACACTCACATTGTTTGGATAGACAGAGCCGGGCCCTGATCTCACAAGATTGGCCGCCTTGTGAGCAGTGTGGCCCAAGGTACGTCTATTAAAGGAGAATCTCATCGAAACGTATCTTAAGACACATGGATAGATGACTATGGTGAGGTTCTGCATCCTGGGGGGCCCTATGGAGTCCCTAGGTAAGAGACCACGGCACCCTAAAGAACTCCGAAGCTCCTCTGTTGTAACCAGTTCAGACTCCCTAGTGTCCTGGGTGCAGTGGGACCATACCAGATTTTAGGTGCTGTCCCCAGTGGTGTACACAAGGGGGTAGTAAAACCGGTAAAACCGCCCCCTTGCTGATGCCATCTGTAACCACTTACCGTAAGGATGATTGACATCTGGAACCACTTACCGGAATGGTGATTGACATCTTTCGTCAGAAGTGGTGGAAGCGCTCATTGGTTTCGGTGGGGTCCGGGAGTGAGCAGCGAGTATGATTCGCACTACTTACCACTCCTAGGACAGCCTACCTATGCGTGCACCGGCTTCGCTCCGACATAGGAGCCTTGACCAGAAAACAAGCGGGGAGTTCAAGAAATTTTTAGTACTTACCACTTCTTGGACTTTCCACTTCTTCTCTGGTCAACACATCCACATCAGAGCGAGTTTGTGGGACTTGGGGGGTCTTATACTATATTGAGCCACTTAGGGGACACTATAGTAATTGGGAGCGCCTCACAACATGTACCCCCATAATACATATCCCCTACGATACATGCACCTACCCCCACTCCCCATGATATGCCTCCTGGAACCACCCTATAGAAAACCCCTGGCTGTCCCCATCTCTGTCTCAACATCTTGGAGGACCTTCCATTTCTCGGTTTGCCAGTTTCTGCCAGCAGAGGGCGGCATACCAGAGGGAGGTAGGTGGTAGCTAGCTGTGTCATAGGGTCACAGTGTCACTAGGCACTGCTGACCCTATGTGAGCGCTGTCATTGGCATGCATAGAATAAAGGGAGCCCTATGGTAATGATGAAAATGGGCTCCCAATATAAAAGTGCTTGATGTTTGTTTCTTGAGAGCTAATTGGACGCATGAGGAAGGTGCGGAAAACAAAAATTACTCGTACACACCTGTCCGGCATCTTGGGCCTTCCTTCCCTGACGTCAGTGACCCCTAGGCTCCGCAGTCAATGGTATTAACTTTGGCACCCCATGTGAGGTCCATTTCCAGGACTTCGCTCCATCGATGTGACTCAGATCGGGGGCTCCCTTGTCAGGTGCCCCATTAGCGTCATCTTTATTTCTTCAATTAACCGCAAGAAGCGATCACAAGGAATCCGGAGATTTATACACAAAGGAAAGGGCTCGAGCGACAATTTTGATCTTTTTTTTCCTTCTGCTGCTATGGGAACTGACAGGCAGTCGCTGGCGGTGCGGATGAGCTTTCCTCGCACCGTTCTTTATAATGCGTAATGATATTTTCACGATAACAATTAAAAACACGATTATCGGCTGTAATAGATGTCATTGCATCACGAGCGGGCGCAGAGCGACATAAAACTTAAAGAGCAAACGCCCTAAAAACAACTACACCAATAACCGAGACGCTGTGCGAGAAACGCTAATGGCCGCCGTTACGGTGCCCATAAGGGTTGTCACCTAACTTTTTACAGTACTTGGAGGGTATATAAATCAGCATTGTTATGTAGACTTACATCTCCTCAGCGCTCATTCTCTCCTACTGTTCTGCCTTTGTACGTGTCAGTCATCACTGTAATTCTGGCATTCTATTCATATTTCTATAACTGTTTGAACATGGAGTATATAGAAAAATACCACCCTTAGTCATACTCTTACTTCCTTGCATTTGCTCACTTCTATAGTTCTACCTATGTACGTGTCGGTCTTTACTAATGTACTGGTATTGTATTCATAGCTAGGAAACTCAGGAAGTCAGGATGAACTCCATAATAAGAAGAACATGCTGCATTACATTTAGACACTTACATCCACATGTGATCTTCTTCCTTTCAAAGGACAGTCTGCTACTTTTGTTCCCAAGAAACAAAATTTGGGTGATGCCTACTACTGGTACCTATGATAGTGACTATAAAGGGTCCTCAATGGGGTATGAGTCTGTCTTAATCAGATTATTTCCTCTAATTGTTAGTTCTCTTCTACTGTTCTGCAGTGTGTCAGTCTGTACTGCAGTTCTGGCATTGTATTCATCAAACAGAGGTCTCCAGATGAACATAGCTTGAGGTCCCTGCAAATTATGGAGCTATAGTAGAACTGTAACCAATGGCATAGGTTCTCAGAGTATTGCAACCGCCTGTACAAGAGGTAAGTTCTACGTGGTCTTCCCCTTTAAATTCTGTACGTCTGGCATATGCAGGATTCACAGCCCCTTCGGTGAACTGTTGCCCCGTTCAGACCACAATGAAGTTTCACCAACTGCTTTTAAAGAAAGATCCGTGACCCGATCAATCTCGGCAGCCTTTGCGATTGATCTGGCGGGCTACGTCTTGTGGTGTTATCGACTGGACCTGGTGGTTGACATGTGGGTAGCAAGAAAACAAGACAAGGGTCAGGTCAACTCCATCTGCATCCACCTCATGGCCTCACCTCTGCCCTGCCATCTTTGGAATGCTCCTACACAGAGGGTGGGGGGTATACTGATTTAAAGGGAAAATCTCAATATATGTCAGTCAAATTAGGAAAGTCCCAGTTTAGGGTTTTAATGGTCCTTAAGGGGTTGTCTCCTTTGGTGAACCTCAGGTTCTTACTGATGCTCCACCATTAATGGGTCCACAAGTTGTCAGAGTCATCCATAGCCAAGAGCTTTAGACTTACACTATGAAGAACCAATTGAAATCAAAGGGCATCCAATTAAAAATGGTCCTCCATGTTTCAACCACGGGTCCCCATTTCTTCTGAGAAATCTCGGTGGTCCTTCAGTGTAGAGAGATCTCAATGTGGATCTTGGCCTTTCATATTGGGAGCATTGTGGGGTACACATTGAAATCATTGGGCGTCTGTAAAAAACAAAATGGTCCTTCAGAGCTAGGAACCCATTATAATGCAATGGACCTCAATCCCTTCCAATGGACATGGTCCTTCTTGCAATGGACCTCATTTCCTTCCGATGGACATGGTCCTTCTTACAATGGACCTCAATCCCTTCCAATGGATATGGTCCTTTTTGCAATGGACCTCAATTCCTTCCAATGGACATGGTCCTTCTTACAATGGACCTCAATTCCTTCCTATGGACATGGTCCTTCTTACAATGGACCTCAATTCCTTCCTATGGACATGGTCCTTCTTACAATGGACCTCAATTCCTTACAATGGACATGGTCCTTTTTGCAATGGACCTCATTTCCTACCAATGGACATGGTCCTTCTTGCAATGGACCTCATTTCCTTCCAATGGACATGGTCCTTCTTGCAATAGACCTCAATTCTTTACAATGGACATGGTCCTTCTTGCAATAGACCTCAATTCTTTACAATGGACATGGTCCTTCTTGCAATGGACCTCAATTCCTACCAATGGACATGGTCCTTCTTGCAATGGACCTCAATCACTTACAATGGACAAGGTCCTTCTTACAATGGACCTCAATTCCTTCCTATGGACATGGTCCTTCTTACAATGGACCTCAATTCCTTACAATGGACATGGTCCTTTTTGCAATGGACCTCAATTCCTTACAATGGACAAGGTCCTTCTTGCAATGGACTTCAATTTCTACCAATGTACATGGTCCTTCTTGCAATGGACATTTCCTACCAATGGACATGGTCCTTCTTGCAATGGATCTCATTTCCTACCAATGGAAATAGTCCTTCTTGCAATGGACCTCAATCCCTTCAAATGGACATGGTCCTTCTTGCAATGGACCTCAATTTCTTCCAATGGACAAGGTCCTTCTTGCAATGGACCTCATTTCCTTCCAATGGACATGGTCCTTCTTGCAATGGACCTCAATTCCTTACAATGGACATGGTCCTTCTTGCAATGGACCTCAATTCCTACCAATGGACATGGTCCTTCTTGCAATGGACCTCAATTCCTTCCTATGGACATGGTTCTTCTTGCAATGGTTCTCCATTCCTTCTTAGATATGTCAGAAATCCTCCAGAGGGGGTATACATTGAAATCATTGGGCACTCGATAAAAAATGGACGTCAACCATGGGTTTCCATTTCTTCTGACTAATCTCAGTGGTCCTTCAGAGTCAAGAGAAGATCTCAATGTGGCTCTAGACTCTACATATTGGGAGCATTGTGGGGTGCACATTGAAATCATTGGGCGTCTGTTAAAAATGGTCCTTAAGAATTGGGCAGTCATTAAAAAGCAATGGGCCTAACTCCTTCCAAAGGACAGAGGACTATGTCCAATGGGCCTCCATTCCTTCTCAGATATGTCACTGATTCAAGAAAGAACACCGACTTTATATAATGGGGTATACATTGAAATCATTGGTCACTTGAGCAGAAAATGGTCCTTCAGAGCTGGAGTTTATTGAGTGGCTCTCAAAAAATGGTCCCCAAGACAAAGGCGCTATATACAATGCGTGGGCCCCTATTCCTTCCAATGTACATGAATGTCCTCCAGACCCCTTGGGCGTGATGCTTGACCTTTCTGAAAGTCTGAGCCACCATGGACAAAGTTTTCTGAATACTTGTTAAAGGGCCTGTCTGCTTTAGCCCATATACAACAGGGGAGGGTCAGAGGCACCAGATCCCTTTAAGAAGAGTCTTTCTATCTCCCCACAGCCCATTACACCGAACAAAACATTTCCTCAGCATTTTATGTTGCTCTACAATGACTTAGAATATCCTGAGAATTTAAAGGGCATTGTACGAAAACTTGCAAAAGTCAGTTCTATAGAGACCTATCAGCGCGAGTGCACCAAAGACCAGTACGTTAAAGGTTAGCCCGTAAAGTATGCCAATAAAGTGGATCCAAACACATCACCCACCGGGTGGAAGCCGAACTCGGTGCCCTACAAATCACACAGACGGTGTCCAGAATCGCAGAACAAGTCCATAGTTTTTTATTACTTTTACAATATATTATTTTTTGTTTTTTAGTGTATTTTTATATTTTTTTATTTTATTTTTTTTTATATTTTTCATCTTCTTTATGAATATAATTTTTTACCTAACAATCCTACATTTCTATTTCTCATCAGCTCACTCAGGACCCTATACAATGGCATATACTATGTGTGTAGACATAAGAAGTAACACTATTTTATTTACTTTTTTATTATTCTTTTTTCCAGTTTTCCCCTCTAATGTTCAGTTGTCCCTGAGCTGGTGGGTGGAGACTAACTGCTATGATTTTCCATATAGAAATGTAGAAAATCGGAGATCTTGCTCCACAACTGTCTCACTCAGAATCATCAGCAGCATCATACAGGACATTACAGAGAGGTACAGAGAAGGTCTGATGTGAATAAAGCACTTGGGGTGAAATAGAAACTTACTATTAGGTGACCTTCAAAAATTTCTGGTTTATCTCATCAACGCCCCTGAACCTAAATCTATTCACCTTTCTTGGGCTCTGCTGCTGCTTCCTCCAGTAGGCCATCTTCTGAAGCCTGTCATTGGGCCTCAGTGGGCATGTGTGGGGCATCAATGAGCCAAACCACTAAAATTTCACAACTTTTCTGGGCTCCACTGTGGCTTCCACCAGCATTCTGGTCTTCTTCTTAGACCGTCTGCCCTCTTCTTTAGCTCTCAGGTCATCTCCGAGGCCTATGATTAGGCCTTAGCGGTTATGTGGGGGCATCAATGAAATGAACCTCAAAAATTTTGGGTTCGCCTTGGTGCCCCTGAATCCAAATTTGCTCACCTTTCCTGGGATTCACTGGTCTTCTTCCTAGGCAGTCTTTCATCCTCTATGGCTCTCAGATCACCTCCGAGACCTGTGATTGGGCCTCATGTATGGGGCACGTCAATGTCATCAGCCCCCAGCCCTCCACTGAGGCCTGCCATTGGGCCTCAGTGGTCTTGTCACATGGGGGGTGGCATAAATGAGATGAACCTCAAAATATTGACACCCCTGAACCTATCTTTACTGGGCATGTGATTAGGCCACATAGGAGGGTGTGGATAAGGTGGACCTCAAAATTTTGGGTTTGCCTGAAGTTTTTGGAAAATTTGTACTCGTTTTGTTACAAATCGACTACGCTAGTTTGTGACCACTTAAAGACTCCCACATCAACTATCAAATCTGAAATGACAATTAAAGGTTAATTTCCCCTTTAACAAGAACAACAAAAATCCTAAAAAAAGGCCCCAGTGACCCGATTTCTCAGTTGACACCATGGGGCACGTGGCATTCTCCTGGTACCTGTGTAGGAGATGAAAAATGGCACAAGTATGGACTCCTTTCATAAAAATATGACTTCTCCTTTAATTTTTAAAGTTGTCAGCAAATTAAAGGGGAAGTTACAGTATAGGCTTACGCTTCTTCCCACGTTCTCAGGGGTTGTCAGGATGATTAATGGGCGATCACCCTACTCGTAACACACCCCTCTCTTTCCATAACACAAGCGTGGCCGCCGCACAGCATCTTGGGACGTAGGCCCAGCTTGGACTTCAGATGTGAGGCCTGGCGGCCATGTTTTTCATTTGCAGCTTCCTGTCCTGGAATGATAACAGACAATCTCGGTCTACATCTGCTTCCTGTTATTGTCATCCCAGGCCTGTGAGGCCGGAGCGCCGACATCTAGAGTCAGCTCTAGAACAACGTAAACACTGCTACATCTGCCAGATGTGTAGTGAGATAGTGATGGCTCAGCAGGTGTGTACGGTGCCCTACTCCTGGCCTGCTAGATGACCCGCCATAGTGACGTCAACAGACACACTCTCAAAAACAGTAGTAATGTGCGGTGTACGGTGACAGATGTGACTGTGCCGACACTGCATCAGCCATATCCGTTATATGTGCCAGTATGGTGATGGCGGACATGTAGCTGCCACTATTGTATGGACACATATGGCAAGGGGCACCACTAGACGGAGTCCCATCTGAGAGGCCTGAGGGCCAAAGGAGCCCATTAACCCTGATGTCACATGACACCAGTGCCATAAATGGCACATGAGTCTGCCATATAGTTCTCGTATAATATTGCCGTGGGATAAACACATAATGGTGCCATACTGTGCCCACATAATAGTGCCAATATAACACCACACACTATGTAAGCATATGTAACAGTGGATTCATATACAGCTACTTCATATCCTGACTACATAATAGTTTCACATAACAATCCCATATAGTGTATAAATAGTGCCACCATACAGTGCCCAAATAATACTGTGATTATATATTAGTACCACACACTAACTATATCAGCTTATCCAATAGTAGACTGATATACTGCTGTAGTATACTCTGACTACCTAAAAGTTACACATCACAACACCATACAGTATATTAAGAGTGCAGCCATATAGTGCCCACATAATATTGCCGCTATATAATAACACCACACACTAACTATGTAAGCGTATGTAACAGTATATACAGCTACTTCATATCCTGACTACCTAATAGTTTCACATAACAATACCATATATTGTATAAATAGTGCTGCCATACAAAGCCCAAATACTGTTGTCATTATACAATAGTACTACACACTAGCTACCTATATAGGCATATCTAACAGTAAGTGCATGTGCTGCTACCAAATATACAGTGTATACTTAGTGCTGTCATACAGTTCCACAAAACCGCCAAACATGTCTTCATAATACCGCCAAACAGTGAACACATAAGAAACAATGCTATACATATGTGTGTATGTTAAGTTAAGAAAGTTTAGTGTCGGGTGGGTAAAGCCAGGTGGAGATGGGGCGGTATAATACTACAAATTTCAGGTATGAGTGTGTAGCATTATTATCCCCCTCCCCACATCGCGCTGTCTTTGGTTGATATGGCGGTTTTCCTCGCCTGTCGCTGCCGCCGCTCTTTCCTCCGCAGTCTCAGCTCTTCACTTCTCTCTGCAGGAAAATAAAATTGAAATTGATCTGTGGTCGGCGGGAGCCAAACTCTGCCGCACGGTGCGAAACTCCAGCTGTAATGTCATCTACACCGCCACCGACAGCCACTTCCTGCTACATGATACCACGGATAATACCATCCATCCTCCACCCTCAGACTGTATCACACAGGATAGGATTAGATACAACAATTCTGCAGGGACTATGATGATGATATATATATATATAGTGGCAGGACAGGCTGTGATACACTAGACAGAAATAAAAAAAATGATAGGCTTAGATACACCCACTGAGCAGGCAGCATCACCTATGCAGACATGATAGGCTTAGATACACCCACTGAGCAGGCAGCATCACCTATGCAGACATGATAGGTTTAGATATACAAACTCAACCATCAGTGTTAAACAAGCATGGCTTAGATACAGTATCACATGATAGGCTGAACCACAACAGTTCAACAGCGATGGATGATTGATGAATGTAGATACACCACCTCTTGTATCTAACCCAATGAGGCTTAGATACAAGAGCTTAAAACAGAGTATCTCATATTATATGATTAGATGTAGCAGCTCAGTGAGCAGTATCACACATAAGAAGCTTAGATACATAGCTCAGCAAATGGTTTCATACATGATAGGTCACCAAGATACGGTCAGTATTATCCAGACTAGGGTTGTATACATGGGTCAGCAGACGGTATCACACATGATAGGATTAGATACACTGGCTCAGTAGACAGTATCTCATATGATATGCTTAGATACACTGGTTCAGCAGACAGTATTACACAGGTAAGGCTTAGATACAGTGTTTAGCAGACAGTATCACACATGATAGGATTGGACGGTACTACACGTGCCAGTCTTAGATACATCATATTAACAGACAGTATCACATATGGTTGGATTAGATACATGGTTCAGCAGATGGTATTACATGTCTTAGATACTGTACATCATTATCAGCGGACAGTATCACACATGGTTGGATTAGATACATGGTTCAGCAGACAGTATCACACATGACAGGATTAGATACAGCGGCTGATGTGTAGGATGTACTGCGGCGGTGCCATGTACATCCATCAGCGGTATAATTCCTGCCTCCTGACGCACAGCGGGGTCACCTTGCAGATCTTTTCATACATTCAGCTAGAAGGGGATAAAACCGTGAGTTTTCGCGGACGCCGGCAGATGTTCTCGTCCAACGCGGATCCCGTCCAATTATAGCTGACAAATTGACCAGCACCTGCCATGATGACTTATTTAGAGGGATGATAGCAAAGTGCAGGGGACCAGGAGAGGGGGGAGGGGAAGAGTCAAGGTGAGCTGGGAGATAACAGGAAATCTGGGGGCGGCGAGAACGGCTGAGGACGGGAGCATGGAGCACCGAGATAAGGGGTTGTAGGGGGAGTCACTAAGAGGAAGAGCGCCTACTAATGTAGGCTCAGAATACAACCACCCACTATCCTCAGTACATAGTGCTGATACCTGCTTATATGTAGTGCACCGCCATTACATCACCCATCATCACAGGTCACAACCGTAACAACACAGCACAAAGCCACGAACTAGTGACTGATCAGAGCCATAGGGGGCAGTATTATAGTAGTTATATTCTTGTACATAGGAGCAGTATTATAGTAGTTATATTCTTGTACATAGGAGCAGTATTATAGTAGTTATATTCTTGTACATAGGGGGCAGTATTATAGCAGTTATATTCTTGTACATAGGGGCAGTATTATAGTAGTTATATTCTTGTATATAGGGGGTAGTATTATAGTAGTTATATTCTTGTACATAGGGGGCAGTATTATAGTAGTTATATTCTTGTACATAGGGGCAGTATTATAGTAGTTATATTCTTGTACATAGGGGGCAGTATTATAGCAGTTATACTCTTGTACATAGGAGCATTATTATAGTAGTTATATTCTTGTACATAGGGGGCAGTATTATAATAGTTATATTCTTGTACATAGGGGGCAGCATTATAGTAGTTATATTCTTGTACATAGGGGCAGTATTATAGTAGTTATATTCTTGTACATAGGGGGCAGTATTATAGCAGTTATACTCTTGTACATAGGAGCATTATTATAGTAGTTATATTCTTGTACATAGGAGCAGTATTATAGTAGTTATATTCTTGTACATAGGAGCAGTATTATAGTAGTTATATTCTTGTACATAGGAGCAGTATTATAGTAGTTATATTCTTGTACATAGGAGGTAGTATTATAGTAGTTATATTCTTGTACATAGGCAGTATTATAGTAGTTATATTCTTGTACATAGGGGCGGTATTATAGTAGTTATATTCTTGTACATAGGGGGCAGTATTATAGTAGTTATATTCTTGTACATAGAAGCAGTATTATAGTAGTTATATTCTTGTACATAGGGGCAGTATTATAGTAGTTATATTCTTGTACATAGGAGCAGTATTATAGTAGTTATATTCTTGTACATAGGGGGCAGTATTATAGTAGTTATATTCTTGTACATAGGGGTAGTATTATAGTAGTTATATTCTTGTACATAGGAGCAGTATTATAGTAGTTATATTCTTGTACATAGGAGGCAGTATTATAGTAGTTATATTCTTGTACATAGGAGCAGTATTATAGTAGTTATATTCTTGTACATAGGGGGTAGTATTATAATAGTTATATTCTTGTACATAGGAGCAGTATTATAGTAGTTATATTCTTGTACATAGGAGCAGTATTATAGTAGTTATATTCTTGTACATAGGAGCAGTATTATAGTAGTTATATTCTTGTACATAGGAGCAGTATTATAGTAGTTATATTCTTGTACATAGGAGCAGTATTATAGTAGTTATATTATTGTACATAGGAGCAGTATTATAGTAGTTATATTCTTGTACATAGGAGCAGTATTATAGTAGTTATATTCTTGTACATAGGAGCAGTATTATAGTAGTTATATTCTTGTACATAGGAGGCAGTATTATAGTAGTTATATTCTTGTACATAGTGGCAGTATTATAGTAGTTATATTCTTGTACATAGGAGCAGTATTATAGTAGTTATATTCTTGTACATAGGTGGCAGTATTATAGTAGTTATATTCTTGTACATAGGAGCAGTATTATAATACTTATATTCTTGTACATAGGGGCAGTATTATAGTAGTTATATTCTTGTACATAGGAGCAGTATTATAGTAGTTATATTCTTGTACATAGGGGCAGTATTATAGTAGTTATATTCTTGTACATAGGAGCAGTATTATAGTAGTTATATTCTTGTACATAGGAGCAGTATTATAGTAGTTATATTCTTGTACATAGGGGGCAGTATTATAGTAGTTATATTCTTGTACATAGGAGCAGTATTATAGTAGTTATATTCTTGTACATAGGGGGCAGTATTATAGCAGTTATATTCTTGTACATAGGAGCAGTATTATAGTAGTTATATTCTTGTACATAGGAGCAGTATTATAGTAGTTATATTCTTGTACATAGGAGCAGTATTATAGTAGTTATATTCTTGTACATAGGGGGCAGTATTATAGTAGTTATATTCTTGTACATATGAGGTAGTATTATAGTAGTTATATTCTTGTACATAGGGGCAGTATTATAGTAGTTATATTCTTGTACATAGGAGCAGTATTATAGTAGTTATATTCTTGTACATAGGGGGCAGTATTATAGCAGTTATATTCTTGTACATAGGAGCAGTATTATAGTAGTTATATTCTTGTACATAGGAGCAGTATTATAGTAGTTATATTTGTGTTTTCCTATGTATTGGATTATTGTGCGTAGTAACTTTCCACCTCTGGTGACAGAATTATTGTCTATATGGATGTTCTCTTATATTCCCTCTCTCACTATCGTGCAGTATAATTACTTCCATCTCCACATTATTACAGGTCCATGTCTGGTATAGATGGGTATCTTTCTCTGTGTAGGATCTTGTCATGAAGTGTTAACTGTCTGTTTTGTATTCCTGCTGCTATGAATTCTTGTTGACGTCTCCCATTGTCTGGCATCTCCAGGGCACGTTGCTATATTTACCCGCATCTCTCCGTCTTTTCTGATTTATTCCTTTAATTACTGGCAGTATTTGGGTACATTTTGTGTGGATATGAGCTGCCGATGCTGCTGTTGTCCGGTCTGGTCATAGACTCTTGAATTGTGAGTCAGAGGGGTCTTCTGGGACACTGGGTTATGGTGGTGTAACTCTTACGGTTGTGTTAGCGTCTATCGACCTCCTGTGTATTGTGGCAATCAGAGTGTCTGGGGCCGCAGGCTCGGCTTTATACTTATTGCATTCAGGCGGTGTTATGTCCTTGCAGCAGGAGCCCCAAGGGGCAGAAGAACTGTCAGGACGGACGAGAGATGTCAACCGTTGGCTGCTCAATACGTCTTCTCAAACTTCCGGAGAACAAAAGGTGATGGAGACAAAGTGAACCTCTGGGAGAACCGATCCGGCTAAGAGGCAACACAAAGTGCTGTTTTTCTGCGCTGCTGTGCCATTTATTGTGTCTGGACTTGACAGATCTTTCTTATAGTCCATAGGGTCATCGTGAGAACATGACCTTCCAGCAAGACGCAAGGATGTGCATCATGTCTATTTGTGAATTGTAGGTATCATGTTGGCTTCAGTGAAGGGATTATGGAAGGAGGTAATTTACAGGATAATTGGGTCTTAAAGGGGTTGTCCCATTATTACAATGTATCACTTATCCACAGGATAGGTCATAAGAGTCATATTGGTGGGGGTCCCAATGATTACAAGAGCGAGGTTCCCTTATACCCCCATATAAATGGTGCAGAGGTCACACCGATCCAATTAAGGCCAAATACTTCCCATGACAAAATTGGTGGGACCAGCCAACGCAAGTCTAATGTGTATGGCCACCTTTATGTGCCTGCAGTGCTCAAGTTTTGATCTTTCCCGCCCCTTAGACTCATTTAGAGTAGGTATTGAGTCTATAAAGTTCCTGTGAGCCCTCTTGGCCCCTTTGATCCAACTACATATTAAAGGTTCGGCTACCATAGTCACAAATAGTAGATACTTTGGTTTGCTCCACCTTAGATTCATGTAATAGACTGCAGGTTGTGGATCCACTGGGTCACCAGTCTGGTTTGACTTTGGGTGTAGTCTACGTGGCCTCCCTGGTCTTCACTCTTTAACCCCTATACAGGGATCTGGATGTTGCTGCAGGAAGACCACCAGGTCACTACCTCTTGGAATGGTCCTGGTGATGCCTGGCCTAGGCACCAGGAGTTAGGCAAGATAACCAGGTTCATTACAAATTTTCCTAAAAATTTGGGATTTGGCCAAACCTGAAATGTTTGGGGTTCATCATCCAAGAACTAATGTTATACCCTAGGGCCGTGTTGGCGAACCTATGGCACGCGTGCCAGAGAGGGCACGCAGAGCCCTCTCAGTTGGCACGTGTGCCGTCACCATGATCGCTCACTAACGGGGAATCCGGTACAGGATGCACATATACCTGAAAGCTGTCAGTCTAGTCCGTGGTCCACAGGACCGCGGCTTACACTGACTGCAGAGTGTAACCTTTGCCCCGACACAGGCGTGATGACGTAAGTCATCAACACCTACGATCAGAAGAAGAAGGAGGACGCTCTTCGTGAAACTGCAGCCATACTGGGTAAATATCATAAACGACTGTGTTTGGGCCCACTGTGGAGCATATAATACTGTGTGGGGGCCCACTTTGAAGCATATAATACTGTGGGGGGGACCAAAGTGGAGCATATAATACTGTGTGGGGGGCCTACTGTGAAGCATATAATACTGTGAAGGGGCCCAAAGTGGAGCATATAATACTGTGTGGGGCCACTGTGGAGCATATAATACTGTGCGGGGGCCACTGTGGAGCATATAAAACTGTGCGGGGGCCACTATGGAGCATATAATACTGTGTGGGGGCCCACAGTGGAACATATAATACTGTGCTGGGGCCAATGTGGAGCATATAATACTGTGCTGGGGCCACTCTGGAGCATATAATAGTGTGTGTGGGCCACTCTGGAGCATATAAATCTGTTCGGAGGCCACTGTGAAGCGTATAATACTGTGTGGGAGCCACTGTGGGCATATAATACTGTATGGGGGACACTCTGGAGTATATAATACTGTCTGGGGGCTATTCTGGATCATATAATACAGTCTGGGGGCCACTTTGGAGCGAACTGTATTGTCTAGGGGCCACTGTGGAGCGTATTGTACTGTGTGGGGGCCCTTCACTATTTATATCACACAGTATAAGTTTTATAGCAGACATGTGATATTATTACAGGCTGTAATAACATTGCACGGTCACTATAAAACAGATCCTGGTTAATTTAAGGTTAAATTGCCGTGTTCCCACATTGCGATAAATTAGTGGGTTTTGGGTTGCAGTTTGGGCACTCGGTCTCTAACTGGTTCACCATCACTGCCCTAGGGTCTCTTCAAACTCCAAAGTATAATAAGTGAAGGCCCAAGGTAGGAGCATAAACATAACAAAGTGTCATGATGTCACCATGCCCCATATGACCGCTGAAGCCCAATCAGAGGCCTTAGCAGCCCCCTGGGCTCTGATGTCATGTAGAAGTCAGAAAAGGCCGAAAGTATAATAATAGCAGTTGTATTTCTGGTTGAACGAAACTGCCCGATGAACCTTACTAATTTCATGAGTTGTGTCCAACACAGGCAAAGTCTGGGCTTCCATAGTTTGTTCGTAGTCCATAGTTAAGCAGAAGTTCAGGGCAAGTAGTGTAGGTTCAGTGGTCAAGAAACGGGCCGAGATCAAACACAGGTATCAGCGATGTACAAACAACAGGGAGGGACGAAGGCAGGTAACAAGTGGAGGTCAGAAACATGGTAAAAATAGTCAGCATACAGGTACACATTTGCAGGAACCCATTGGCCTTGGACATGGGTTCCTTCCAAGCTGATGTATCAGAAGATCTTCCATCTTGTATTTTCCTGGTTTATTCATAATTGGGATTGATTCCAGTGAATACATGGTATTTGGTGATCCTATTACAAATTTTGGAGGGGTTTTAGGTTATGTGTCTGGACATTGGACTACGCTCCATGGTTTTTTCCATTTGGAAACTGGAGATGTTCCTTATGATGTTCCTCACGATGTTCCTCACAAGTTTACGTATCCGAAGATCTTCCATTTCGTAGTTCCCTGGTTCATGGTAATTAATAATTGGGATCGTTGGCCCTGTATACATGGCATCCATCTCTCCATGTGTGAATATCCTACCCGGGGGATCGTATGTGGCCTGTGTATAGCAGTGTGGCATCTGTGCCTGTGAATTGCTTTGTGCCGAGGGGGCTTTGGGGCCATTTCCACACCTCGGGAGCAACTGGTGGATCCAGCTTGACTCCTAAGAGTACTTTGAGTGCAGGCTTACAAGATGACCTGATTTTCCAGCACGCTGCTTGCTCACTACGGGGAATATAGCGAGAGAGGCTGGAGGGATGGGTTCAGCAAAGAGAGCGCGGCGAGGAATTAACCTCTTCTCTACAAGAAGGGTCATCTCGCCCTAAGATCCATAGAACATAAGCCCTTTTCAGCTCTCCTCTCAGGGCCCGTGGCACCCGACTAGATGGTGCCCCCTGGCATTAGATCTACAGTAGGACGCCACAAGTACAAAGTCTACAAGAGAAGAAAGGTTCAGGTCAGAGAATACACGATCAATGGATATTGGAAGGAGGTGAAATCCGTCCTTCGAGGGCATTAACAACATTGTTGCCGCGGAAACGCATCGATCGGGCGTTTAACTTAAAGAGATGTTAAACCCACCAGTGAACGTTTATGTGTCTATGGCGTATCTCAGCGGATGTATCGCAGATTAATAATTCAGATACTGGTGATACCTTATTATCATTATAGATCTGAAGGGAGGCATACATGTATCTAAGCCTATCATGTGTGATACACTCTCAGAGATCCGTATAATACTATATACTCCATCATGTAATGTTATAGCGCTATTTTAAATTAATTTCTGGGAGCCAGTGTATCTAAGCTTGTCATGTGTGATACTATCTGCTGAAGCATGTATCCCAGTTGTGTGTGATACTGTTTCTGCGCTGGTGTATCTAAGTCCTTAATGTATGGTAGAGTTGTGTATCTGAGCCTACGATGTGTGATACTGTCTGTTGAGCTGTGTATCTAATCCTATCATGTAGGATAATTTTTACAGTGTTGTGTATCTAATCCTATGAAGTGTGATACTGTCTGTTGAGCTGCTGTATCTTATCCTAGCATGTGTGATACTGTCTGTTGAGCTGTGTATCTAATCCTATCATGTGTGATACTGTCTGTTGAGCTGTGTATCTAATCCTATCATGTGTGATACTGTCTCTTGAGCTGTGTATCTAATCCTATCAAGTGTGATACTGTCTCTTGAGCTGTGTATCTAATCCTATCATGTGTGATACTGTCTGTTGAGCTGTGTATCTAATCCTATCATGTGTGATACTGTCTGCTAATCTAGTGTACATTATCCTATCATGTAGGATACAGTTTACAGAGTCATGTATCTAATCTGACAATATGTGATACTGTCCACTAAGATGTGTATGTAATCCTATCATGTGTGATACTGTCTGTTGAGCTGATGTGTCTAACCCTATTATGTGTGATACTGTCTGCTGATCTAGTGTATCTAATCCTATCACATAGAATAATTTTTAGAGCTGTGTATCTAATCCTACCATGTGACACACTGTCTGCTGAGCTGATGTATCTAAAACTATCATGTGTGATATCTTCTGCTGAGCTTATGTATCTAATCCTATCATGTGTGATACTGTCTGCTGCACAGATGTATCTAATCCTATCATGTGTGATACCGAATGCAGAGCTGCTGTATCTAAGCCTTTCATGCGTGATGCTGTCTGTTGAGTTGTGTATCTCAGTCTGTCGTGTTTGATACTGTTTTCTGAGCCAGTGTATCTAATACAGTAATTTGTGATACTGTTTACTGAGCTGTGTATCTATTCCTACCATGTGTGATCTGCTGTATCTAAGCCTTTCATGCATGATGCTGTCTGTTGAGTTGTGTATGTAATCCTATCATGCATGATACTGCCTTCTAAGTCAGTGTATCTAATCCAATCACGTGTGATACTGCCTTCCTCTCTAGCTGCCATGTACTATGCCCCTGTGTTCTGCCGCCCATTGGTTAGATTGTAAGCTCTGCTGGTCCGGAGGATGGACACGAGTCTGCGACGTGTGACGGGATGGTAAGAGTCACGGCACGCTCGTGCTGCGTGGATCATCTGTCAGGCCGGGAAGCTTTACAAGGAGAATTGGATCTCTGCGCTGTCCAACTGCTGAAACACACCAGGGGCTTTGTCTTGGCAGCGGCGGCTGAATGGAAAGAGCACCAGCTGCTTTACCCATTTGCTTAACACAAGCCGTGATTTTAGGGACACTTTCCCTGGATGCAATTACGGGCAGAGCCGGGCGGTCATCTGGCAAGACAGCAAACCAACGCAAGAAGCCAAGACGCTCTACAGTAAATGAGGCCATGTTCTGCAAGACAGCTAAAGACATTCATCTCAACAGATCCAAGGAGGCTCTTGGTTCTCTTTAGTCGGAAGAACAGTTGATGTGTTAATATTATTTTGTGGGTAAAGTGGTGCTAAAGCGGTGGAAGTAACCCTTGCCGAACCAGGCACCATGATATAGACGTTTCGTCCTGGTGGGACTGATGACTTATCTATAGGTTGGTTAGGAGACCTCTGGACACCAAGTGTTGGAGAAGAAAGCCACCAGAGATGTCAAGTTCTGGCCGGTTGTGTGAATAGACCGACACTGTCCATGTTTGACCACCATGCCATTCAAGTTCCTCCTTAATGGGGCTGTGTGGTGAGGAGGAACAGGGGATTCAGGCCCCCCAGTGGCCATACATTCATCTCCCGTGGATAGGTCAGAGAGGTTCCTAGTAGGGAAACCCACTAGAGATTGGGAACTGGAACATAACATCTGGCCATCATGGATTGTGGGACTGAGCTATGGGACTAGGAAGCTAAGACATTATATAGAAGGGATCAAAATACTATGCACAAAGAGCTTGAGAGGTTAGGGGACATCGGGTGCCCAGACACTAACCACTGGAACACCACGTGATCACAGGATGCTAAACCACTGCATACAACTCCAGACAAGTCAGCTAAGGAGTGGGACACTGAATGAAAGACACCAGGGACTGGGTCAAAAAGTCACAAAACACTAGGGATTGGGTCAGTAGACCACAAGACACCAGGGACTGGGACAATAGACCACAAGACATCAGGGACTGGGTCACTAGACCACAAGACACCAGGGACTGGGACACCAAACCACAATACATCAGGGACTGGGACACTGAACCACAAGACACCAGGGACTGGGACACTAGACCACAAGACACCAGGGACTGGGTCAGTAGACCACAAGACACCAGGGACTGGGACACTAGACCACAAGACACCAGGGACTGGGACACTAGACCACAAGACACCAGGGACTGGGACACTAGACCACAAGACACCAGGGACTGGGACACTAGACCACAAGACACTAGGAACTGGGTCTCGAAATTGCAAGATGCCAGGGACTGGGTCAATAAGTCACATAACACGAGGAACTTGGTCTCTAAATTACAACACACCAAAGACTGGGTCATTAAACCACATAACACAAGGAGGACTGCATCAGTGGTACGCAAGACATGACAGATCTGATTATTAATCCACAAGAAACTAAGGACCGAGAAACTAAATCACAAGACTTGGACACAAGACACTAACCATTGGACACAAAGGACTGGAACACTACACCACGTGATCCCAGGATGCTAAATCACTGCATACAACTCTAGACCAGTCAGCTAAGGAGTGGGCCACTGAATGAAAGACACCAGGGACTGGTGCAATAAGCCACACAACATGAGGGATTGGGTCAGTGAGATCCCTGGGACACCAGGGACTGGGTCACTTAATCATAAGACACCAGGAACTGAGTCACTAAACCACAAGACACCAGGGACTAGGACTCTAAACCACAAGATATCAGGAACTAGGACACTAAACCACAAGACACCAGGGATCTCACCACAAAACCACAAGACACCAGGAACTAGGACGCTAAATCACAAAAAATAGGGACTAACTCACTAAATAACATGACACTAGGGATCTCATCTCATCACTAAACCACAAGGCACCAGGGACTAGGACACTAAATCCCAAGACACTAGGCACTGGGTCACTAAACCACAAGACATCATGGTCTAGGACACTGAGCCACAAGCCACATGGACTAGGATACTAAATCACAAGAAATAGGGGCTAAATTACAGGACACCAGGGATCTCATCACAAAACCACAAGACACCAGGAACTAGGATACTCAACCACAAGATATCAGGAACTAGGTCACTAAACCGCAAGACACCATGGACTAGGACACTAAATCCCAAGACACTAGGCACTGGGTCACTAAACCACAAGTCATGATAGACTAGGACACTGAACCACAAGACACCAGGGACTGGGGCAGTAGGCCACAAGACACCAAGAACAGGAGCAACAAACCACAAGACACCAGGCACTATGACACTAAATCACAAGACACTGGAGCTCTTGTCCACTTGGTCCAAATTACTAAACCCAGTTGACGTGGACACCAGATAACTGGGTTACTGTGCTATGTAAGAATTTTAAGTGAAGTTCCCCTTTAAATAATATCGATAATGATTTAATAGCTTGTTGTATCACAATTTAGAGTAGATATGTAAATCCTGATATATCGTTGAAGTAGGAGCCGCCAATCCATAGGCGCGGAGATGTACCTTCCTCTGCACACCCCTAGAAGTGTGAAGTGTATATAAATAGTAGACGTGCACGACAGATGTTCTAGACGGAGAATAACAAGCCGGTGTGCGGCGTCTGAATTACCGATAACAAACACATTTTATAATTAGACTGTAACTCACAGGAAACCATAATCTGCCTGCAAGACAAGTAAAACCGCAGCTCCGCCTCCAGACGCAGCCCGAGTAACCGGGACGGTAAGTAAAGCAAGATGGCGGCAGTATCAGTTCTCACCTGCAGTCCGTGTGCGAAGAGCTTTTCAAGGAGGCAGACAATGTAATAATGGAGCTTGTCAGAAAGTAATAGTAAACAATGGGGAATGTATCACATAGCATAAGTAGGTAGTATCACACATAATAAGCTTAGATACACAGTTTGACATAATGCTTTCTCCATACTCCATACTGCAGCACATGGAAATGACACTGAGTGGGAAATGATAATTGTACAGACGTTCTATTGAGGTGTTACTGAGGGCAAACTGATACAGGTCTGACAGGCAGAACAACCTCATTAGTCTCCATAATTGGTGAGGTTATAGAAGGTCAAAGATGCTGCTGGGGTAGATTCACCTATACACAATAAGGATTATTACCTGGAGGCCATGGATAACACTTCACAGGATACAGCAAAAATGTACAAGGGAAAAATTCTGTACTGACCCTAAGGGCAAACATGCACTACAATACCAATACTACAATGTACAAGTATATAACAAATACTGCTCCTATGTACATAAAACTAACTACTATAATACTGCGCCTATGTACAAGAATATAACTACTATAATACTGCTCCTATGTACAAGAATATACCTACTATAATACTGCTCCTATGTACAAGAATATACCTACTATAATACTGCTCCTATGTACAAGAATATAACTACTATAAAACTGCTCCTATGTACAAGAATATAACTACTATAATACTGCTCCTATGTACAAGAATATAACTACTATAATACTGCCCCTATGTACAAGAATATAACTACTATAATACTGCTCCTATGTACAAGAATATAACTACTATAATACTGCCCCTATGTACAAGAATATAACTACTATAATACTGCTCCTATGTACAAGAATATAACTACTATAATACTGCCCCTATGTACAAGAATATAACTACTATAATACTGCTCCTATGTACAGGAATATAACTATTATAATACTGCTCCTATGTACAAGAATATAACTACTATAATACTGCCTCCTATGTACAAGAATATAACTACTATAATACTGCCCTCTATGTACAAGAATATAACTACTATAATACTGCTCCTATGTACAAGAATATAACTACTATAATACTGCTCCTATGTACAAGAATATAACTACTATAATACTGCCCCTATGTATAAGAATATAACTACTATAATACTACCTCCTATGTACAAGAATATAACTACTATAATACTACCTCCTATGTACAAGAATATAACTACTATAATACTGCCCCCTATGTACAGAGAATATAACTACTATAATACTGCCTCCTATGTACAAGAATATAACTACTATAATACTACCTCCTATGTACAAGAATATAACTACTATAATAGTACCTCCTATGTACAAGAATATAACTACTATAATACTGCTCCTATGTACAAGAATATAACTACTATAATACTGCTCCTATGTACAAGAATATAACTACTATAATACTACCTCCTATGTACAAGAATATAACTACTATAATACTACCTCCTATGTACAAGAATATAACTACTATAATACTACCTCCTATGTACAAGAATATAACTACTATAATACTGCTCCTATGTACAAGAATATAACTACTATAATACTGCCTCTATGTACAAGAATATAACTACTATAATACTGCCCCCTATGTACAGAGAATATAACTACTATAATACTGCCCCTATGTACAGGAATATAACTATTATAATACTGCTCCTATGTACAAGAATATAACTACTATAATACTGCCCCCTTTGTACAGAGAATATAACTACTATAATACTGCTCCTATGTACAAGAATATAACTACTATAATACTACCTCCTATGTACAAGAATATAACTACTATAATACTGCCCCTATGTACAAGAATATAACTACTATAATACTGCCCTCTATGTACAAGAATATAACTACTATAATACTGCTCCTATGTACAAGAATATAACTACTATAATACTGCCCCCATGTACAAGAATATAACTACTATAATACTGCTCCTATGTACAAGAATATAACTACTATAATACTGCCCCTATATACAAGAATATAACTACTATAATACTGCTCCTATGTACAAGAATATAACTACTATAATACTGCTCCTATGTACAAGAATATAACTACTATAATACTGATCCTATGTACAAGAATATAACTACTATAATACTGCTCCTATGTACAAGAATATAACTACTATAATACTGCTCCTATGTACAAGAATATAACTACTATAATACTGCCCCCTATGTACAAGAATATAACTACTATAATACTGTGTCCTATGTACAAGAATATAACTACTATAATACTGCTCCTATGTACAAGAATATAACTACTATAATACTGCTCCTATGTACAAGAATATAACTACTATAATACTACCTCATATGTACAAGAATATAACTACTATAATACTGCCTCCTATGTACAAGAATATAACTACTATAATACTACCTGCTATGTACAAGAATATAACTACTATAATACTGCCTCCTATGTACAAGAATATAACTACTATAATACTGTGTCCTATGTACAAGAATATAACTACTATAATACTGCTCCTATGTACAAGAATATAACTACTATAATACTGCTCCTATGTACAAGAATATAACTACTATAATACTGCTCCTATGTACAAGAATATAACTACTATAATACTGCTCTTATGTACAAGAATATAACTACTATAATACTGCTCCTATGTACATAAAAGTAACTACTATAATACTACCTCCTATGTACAAGAATATAACTACTATAATACTGCCCCTATGTACAAGAATATAACTACTATAATACTGCTCCTATGTACAAGAATATAACTACTATAATACTGCTCCTATGTACAAGAATATAACTACTATAATACTGCTCCTATGTACAAGAATATAACTACTATAATACTGCTCCTATGTACAAGAATATAACTACTATAATACTGCTCCTATGTACAAGAATATAACTACTATAATACTGCTCCTATGTACAAGAATATAACTACTATAATACTGCACCTATGTGCAAGAATATAACTACTATAATACTGCCTCCTATGTACAAGAATATAACTACTATAATACTGCTTCTATGTACAAGAATATAACTACTATAATACTGCTTCTATGTACAAGAATATAACTACTATAATAATAATAATAATAATAGTCCTTTAATAGTCCCACAATGGGGAAATTCAGTGTGTTACAGCAGCAAAGATAAGCAGATACAAATACAAATACAACATGTACAGGAATGTTCCAAGGTAAGAGGCATTACATTAATAGCAGACAGACAGATAGGACGTAGCAGAGGGGGGGGGGGGGGGGGATTTAACAGGCAGAGAGATATTTCAGTTCTCTGTGTGTAATGATCTCCGCTTAGGTCGGTGTTGGTTGTACAGCCTAACCGCGGTGGGGAGGAAAGACTTCCGATAGCGCTCCTTCTCACACCTAGGGTGGAGCAGTCGGTCACTGACAGTACTGCTCAGCGCGATCACAGTCTCATGCATGGGATGGGACCTCTTCTTCTGCATGGAGCTCACCACGGACAGTATCCTTCTGTCACCCACCACCTGCACTGGGTCCAGTGGGCTCCCCAGGACAGAGCTGGCCCTTCTAATCAGCTTGTCAAGTTTATTTCTGTCCCTGGTTGATATACTGCTCCCCCAGCAGGCCAATCCAAAGAAGATGGCTGATGCCACTACCGAGTTGAAGAAAGTTCTAAGAAGTGCCCCCCGGATTCCAAAGGCTCTCAGTTTCCTAAGCAGGTAGAGCCTGCTGTGGCCCTTCCTGTACAGGGCCTCCATATGATCTGCCCAGTCCAGCTTATTATTAAGGAGCAAACCCAGGTACTTATAGGTGTTCACAATCTCGATGCCCGTCCCCAGGATGTCCACTGGTTTAGGAGGGCTTCTGCCTTTGCGGAAGTCCACCACCATCTCCTTGGTCTTCCCCGCGTTAATCTTCAGGTGGTTCCGGTGGCACCAGTCCACAAAATCCTGGTTCAGTTCTCTGTACTCCCTGTCATCATCATCTGTGATGAGGCCTACTATTGCAGAGTCGTCAGAATACTTCTGTAGGTAGCAGCTGGATGAGTTGCACCTAAAATCTGCAGTGTACAGTGTGAAGAGGAAAGGGGCGAGAACCGTACCCTGAGGTGCCCCCGTATTACAGATCACGGTACCTGACACACAGTCTCGGGCTCTCACGTATTGAGGTCGATTTGTGAGGTAGTCTAGGATCCAGTTGGAGAGGTGGTGGTCCACTCCAGCAAGGCCCAGCTTGTCCCTCAGTAACCTGGGCTGTATGGTGTTAAAAGCACTGGAGAAGTCAAAGAACATTATTCTCACTGTGTTCCCTGGTTTCTCCAGGTGAGACAGAGCCCTGTGCAGAAGATGGATGATGGCATCATCTACCCCAATGCCCGGCCGATAAGCAAACTGGAGTGGGTCCATAGCGGGGCTCACTAGAGGGCGGAGATGTGTGAGAACCAATCTCTCTAAGATCTTCATCAGGTGGGATGTCAGTGCTACAGGTCTGTAGTCGTTGAGGTCCATAGGGTGGGGTTTCTTTGGAACTGGTACCACACAAGAAGATTTCCATAATTCAGGGACTATTTCCTGCCTCAGGCTCATATTATACATATATGTAATTATACCACACAGCTGGTCCCCGCAAGTCTTTAATTAGCCTTAGCAATACTGCTCCTATGTACAAGAATATACTACTATAATACTGCTCCTATGTACAAGAATATACTACTATAATACTGCCCCTATGTACAAGAATATAACTACTATAATACTGCTCCTATGTACAAGAATATAACTACTATAATACTGCTCCTATATACAAGAATATAACTACTATAATACTGCTCCTATGTACAAGAATATAACTAATATATTACTGCTCCTATGTACAAGAATATAACTACTATAATACTGCCCCCTATGTACAAGAATATAACTACTATAATACTGCTCCTATGTACAAGAATATAACTACTATAATACTGCTCCTATGTACAAGAATATAACTACTATAATACTACCTCCTATGTACAAGAATATAACTACTATAATACTGCTCCTATGTACAAGAATATAACTACTATAATACTGCTCCTATGTACAAGAATATAACTACTATAATACTGCTCCTATGTACAAGAATATAGATACTATAATACTGCTCCTATGTACAAGAATATAACTACTATAATACTGCCTCCTATGTACAAGAATATAACTACTATAATACTGCCTCCTATGTACAAGAATATAACTACTATAATACTGTTCCTATGTACAAGAATATAACTACTATAATACTACCTCCTATGTACAAGAATATAACTACTATAATACTGCCTCCTATGTACAAGAATATAACTACTATAATACTACTCCTATATACAAGAATATAACTACTATAATACTGCTCCTATGTACAAGAATATAACTACTATAATACTGCTCCTATGTACAAGAATATAACTACTATAATACTGCTCCTATATACAAGAATATAACTACTATAATACTGCCTCCTATGTACAAGAATATAACTACTATAATACTACTCCTATATACAAGAATATAACTACTATAATACTGCTCCTATGTACAAGAATATAACTACTATAATACTGCTCCTATGTACAAGAATATAACTACTATAATACTGCTCCTATGTACAAGAATATAACTACTATAATACTGCTCCTATGTACAAGAATATAACTACTATAATACTGCCCCTATGTACAAGAATATAACTACTATAATACTGCCCCTATGTACAAGAATATAACTACTATAATACTGCTCCTATGTACAAGAATATAACTACTATAATACTGCCCCTATATACAAGAATACAACTACTATAATACTGCTCCTATGTACAAGAATATAACTACTATAATACTGCTCCTATGTACAAGAATATAACTACTATAATACTGCCCCTATGTACAAGAATATAACTACTATAATACTGCCCCTATGTACAAGAATATAACTACTATAATACTACTCCTATGTACAAGAATATAACTACTATAATACTGCTCCTATGTACAAGAATATAACTACTATAATACTACCTCCTATGTACAAGAATATAACTACTATAATACTGCCCCCTATGTACAAGAATATAACTACTATAATACTACCTCCTATGTACAAGAATATAACTACTATAATACTGCTCCTATGTACAAGAATATAACTACTATAATACTGCTCCTATGTACAAGAATATAACTACTATAATACTGACCCTATGTACAAGAATATAACTACTATAATACTGCTCCTATGTACAAGAATATAACTACTATAATACTGCCCCCTATGTACAAGAATATAACTACTATAATACTACCTCCTATGTACAGGAATATAACTACTATTATATCTATCTGCTGGTATCTGTTATACATATAGTTATCTGTTATCTGTATATGTTGTCCAATAATTATGCACTCTGATTTAACTCTTTGAGATTTGTAGCCACTGTCTCCATTCCCTGCTGGTTCCTCCCCTTTTTTCTCACCTGGGCCTTCCTTACAGTCTCTGATTCTATCTCAGTATTCCCACCCCCCTTTTTCACACCTGATCATAATGAAACAAATGTATTGCTAGTATTAATGTAAGTGTATTGGTCATTTGGCTGCTTGCAAGTGTATAGACCAGAATTAGGCCAGAAGGGAACTGAAGGTAACCACAACCCACTAAACAAAAAACAAACAATTAGCCACATAATGCTTCTCACTATACTCACTGTTGTCCTTCCCATACTTGTAAAAACCACTTTTCCACCCCAAACCGGCCATGTCACTAAGAATATCTTTATCTCTCCTTCTATCCTACCTCACCATCTCACCTTCTCTGCGCAGCTACTCACACACCTACACCTTTCCGCCCCAGACACACACAACCTCCCCGCACTCTCCTACTTACACCTGCTATCCCTCTCCCTGCTACTCCTCACTTCTGGCGACATCTCCTAATCCTGGACCGCCCCCAGCACTTCCCTGCTGTAGGATCTTTCCGCACAACCAGCAACAGCGCACAAAACCCCCTAAATCTTATCCCTATCTTACCCGCTCCTGCCCCTCCCCACGCCCTCCCCGGCGCACTATGGAACGCTCGCTCCGTACGCAACAAACTTGACTACATCCATGACCTCTTCATTTCTCATAAATTATCATTTCTTGGTATCACAGAAACGTGGCTGACACCATCAGACACCACCTCCCCTGCTGCCCTCTCCTATGGAGGTCTGCAATTCTCACACACTCCCCGCCCCAACACTAAACCTGGCGGAGGCGTAGGCATACTCCTGTCTGACAACTGCTTCTTTGCCCCAATCCAACCGCTACCTGCTCTCACCCTCCCCTCCTTTGAAGTGCACTCTGTTCGCATTTACTCGCCCTCCAACCTCCAACTGGCCGTCATATATCGACCGCCAGGACCTACCGCTGCCTTTATCGACCACTTCACCACCTGGCTAATGCACTTCCTATCCACAGACACCCCCACCATCATCATGGGGGATTTCAACATCCCCATTAACACATCCCACCCCGCCGCTTCCAGTCTCTTGTCCCTCACTACCTCCTTTGGTCTCTCTAAATGGTCCTCCTCTGCCACCCACACAAAGGGGCACACGCTGGACCTCATATTCACCCGCCATGCTCTCTAGTCAACCTCTCTAACTCTCCGTCCACGCTCTCTGACCACAACCTGCTGACATTCTCTGCCCTCTCCTTTGTAATAGACCCTCCAACCCCAAAACCAACACGCCCCCGCAGAAACCTTAATCGCCTTGACATCCGCACGCTCTCAGACTCTCTCCGACCACTCTCTGACATATCCTCACTCCAGGATGTAGATACTGCCACTGACTTCTACAATATCACCATTACCTCAGCCCTTGACTCTGTAGCCCCCTTCACTAACACCAGAGCCCGACCGATCAATAGGCAACCCTGGCACACTGACCTGACTAAAAAACTGAGACGTTCCTCACGGGTTGCAGAAAAGCCACTCCCAGGAGGACTTACTCAGGTATAAAGAGGCAGTTCTCACATTCAAGAATGCACTCACCTCTGCAAAGCAGGTCTACTTCACCACACTAATATCTGCCCTATCCCGCAACCCCAAACAGCTATTCACTACCTTCAACTCCCTTCTCCGTCCTCCTGTGCCCCCTCGGACATCACTTATCACAGATGATGACTTTGCCTCTTATTTGAAAAGCAAAATTGACACCATCAGAGAGTCTCACCCTACACCCCTGACAACCACTCTACACAACTGTCCTGTACTCTTCATCTTTAACCTGTTTCTCCGCTGTCACTGATTTAAAGCTCTCCACCCTAATCTCTAAATCCCACCTCACATCCTGGGTGCTTGACCCGATCCAGTCACATCTCATCCCCAAACTCTCGGAAGTCATTACTCCTGCCCTAACCTATCTCTTCAACCTATCCCTAACCAATGGATCCTTTCCTTCCGCCTTCAAACATGCTACCGTCATCCCTATACTTAAGAAACCCTCCCTGGACCCGTCCTCTCCAGCCAACTATCGCCCCATCTCACTGCTCCCGTACGCTTCTAAACTGCTGGAGAAACACGTCCACTCCGAACTATCCTCCTATCTCTCGTCCAATGTGCTCTTTGACAGACTACAGTCAGGCTTCAGACCCCATCACGCCACAGAAACTGCCCTAACCAAGGTCACTAATGACCTTCTAACTGCCAAAGCCAAGTGTCATTACTCTGTCCTCCTCCTCCTCAACCTCTCCTCTGCCTTTGGCACAGCCGACCATTCCCTCCTGTTAGAAACACTCTCATCCCTTGGCATCTCAGACCTGGCCCTTTCCTGGATCTCCTCATACCTCACCAACCGCACATTCAGCGTCTCCCACTCGCACACCACCTCCCCGCCACGCCCTCTTTATATAGGTGTCCCCCCAAGGCTCCGTCCTAGGACCCCTCCTGTTCTCCATCTACACCCTAGGCCTTGGCCAACTCATAGAATCCCATGGTTTCCATTACTATTGCTATGCTGAAGACACCCAAATATATCTCTCTGGACCAGACATTACCTCTCTGTTGTCCAGAGTCCCAGAATGCCTAGCAGCCGTAGCCTCCTTTCTCTCCTCCCACTTTCTCAAACTCAACATGGAAAAAACAGAGTTCATAATCTTCACCCCTCCACGCATAACCCCCCTACCTGACCCATCTATCAAAATTAATGGAACCACTCTCACCCCAGTCCCACAGGCCCGCAGTCTTGAGATAACCTTAGACTCTCACCTATCCTTCAAGCCACACATTCAAACCCTCAACACCTCCTGCCTCCTCCAACTCAAGAACATCCACCGAATCCGCTCCTTCCTCACCCCCGAAACTACAAAGATGCTAGTCCACGCCCTCATAACCTCTCGCCTAGACTACTGTAACACCCTTCTCCATGGCCTCCCAGCAAACACTCTCGCCCCCCTCCAATCCACCTTAAATTGTGCTGCTCGCCTAATACACCTCTCCCCCCATTCTTCATCGGCCGCCCCCTCTGCCAATCCCTTCACTGGCTACCCATTGCCCAGCAAATAGAGTTCAAACTACTAACGCTGACATACAAAGCCATCCACAACCTGTCCCCTCCATATATCTCCAACCTAATCTCCCGCTACCTGCCCACACGTAACCTCCGATCCTCCAAAGACCTCCTACTCCGCTCTGCTCTTATCCGCTCCTCACACAATCGTCTCCAAGACTTCTCCCGTGCATCCCCCATACTCTGGAACTCATTACCAAGACACATCAGACTGACCCCCACAGTCACAAGCTTCAAGAAGGCCCTGAAGACTCACCTATTCAGGAAGGCCTACAACCCCCAATAACACTACTGTCACCACCATCTGTACAGCCTCTACCCCCACCTTCTGTCTCTATCCCTCTTCCCTCATAGACTGTAAGGCCTTGTGGGCAGGACCCTCTATCCCACTGTGCCAGTTGGTCAATGTTTGTATTATGTTTTGTATATCTGGTGTACCGTATGTAAATCCGCAAATGTAAAGCGCCATGGAATTAATGGTGCTATATAAATAAACAATAATAATAATAACTACTATAATACTGCCCCCTATGTACAAGAATATAACTACTATAATACTACCTCCTATGTACAAGAATATAACTACTATAATACTGATCCTGTGTATAAGAATATAACTACTATAATACTGTCCCTATGTACAAGAATATAACTACTATAATACTGCCTCCTATGTACAAGAATATAACTACTATAATACTGCTCCTATGTACAAGAATATAACTACTATAATATTGCTCCTATGTACAAGAATATAACTACTATAATACTGCTCCTATGTACAAGAATATAACTACTATAATACTGCTCCTATGTACAAGAATATAACTACTATAATACTACCTCCTATGTACAAGAATATAACTACTATAATACTGCTCCTATGTACAAGAGTATAACTACTATAATACTGCCCCCTATGTACAAGAATATAACTACTATAATACTGCCCCTATGTACAAGAATATAACTACTATAATACTGCTCCTATGTACAAGAATATAACTACTATAATACTGCTCCTATGTACAAGAATATAACTACTATAATACTACTCCTATGTACAAGAATATAACTACTATAATACTACCTCCTATGTACAAGAATATAACTACTATAATACTGATCCTATGTACAAGAATATAACTACTATAATACTGCCCCCTATGTACAAGAATATAACTACTATAATACTGCCCCTATGTACAAGAATATAACTACTATAATACTGCTCCTGTGTACAAGAATATAACTACTATAATACTGCTCCTATGTACAAGAATATAACTACTATAATACTACTCCTATGTACAAGAATATAACTACTATAATACTGCCTCCTATGTACAAGAATATAACTACTATAATACTACCTCCTATGTACAAGAATATAACTACTATAATACTGATCCTATGTACAAGAATATAACTACTATAATACTACCTCCTATGTACAAGAATATAACTACTATAATACTGCTCCTATGTACAAGAATATAACTACTATAATACTGCCCCCTATGTACAAGAATATAACTACTATAATACTGCTCCTGTGTACAAGAATATAACTACTATAATACTGCTCCTATGTACAAGAATATAACTACTATAATACTGCTCCTATGTACAAGAATATAACTACTATAATACTGCTCCTATGTACAAGAATATAACTACTATAATACTGCTCCTATGTACAAGAATATAACTACTATAATACTGCTCCTATGTACAAGAATATAACTACTATAATACTGCTCCTATGTACAAGAATATAACTACTATTATACTGCTCCTATGTACAAGAATATAACTACTATAATACTGCTCCTATGTACAAGAATATAACTACTATTATACTGCTCCTATGTACAAGAATATAACTACTATAATACTGCTCCTATGTACAAGAATATAACTACTATTATTCTGCTCCTATGTACAAGAATATAACTACTATAATACTGCTCCTATGTACAAGAATATAACTACTATAATACTGCTCCTATGTACAAGAATATAACTACTATAATACTGCTCCTATGTACAAGAATATAACTACTATAATACTGCCCCTATGTACAAGAATATAACTACTATAATACTACTCCTATGTACAAGAATATAACTACTATAATACTGCTCTATGTACAAGAATATAACTACTATAATACTGCTCCTATGTACAAGAATATAACTACTATAATACTGCCCCTATGGTCAGGTACATGTACTGTATATAGATGTGGTACTCTGCAGTGTTCTATATTCGCAGTCACACTTGGATATTCCGCTGGTGTCTCCGGACAGTTTAATCACAATAATGGCGGTGATTATCGGCGGTCCCTGGAGGAGATTGCACATGTCTCTGCCCACCATGCGGTCTGATTGATAGGCCTTGTATCCTGGTAGGTAATGTGGTAATGATGTGTGTGTCATGTAGCATGCAGGCTGCTGGAGTGTGTCAAACGTGCAGCAGGAAGCAGCAGATGGAGAGATGGAATATATCTGCATAGAGGAAGTGCGGTATTATGGCATCCTATATTGATCGTGACGTTTTCAGGTGCCCCATTTTCCTATAGCATTGCCACATTGTCACATGTCAGTTAGTGTGACCCCATAGCTGTGATAACCACAGGGTTAAAGGGGTTTTCTGGGCTAACAATATTGATGACCTATGCTAAAAATTGGTCATATTTGTGGGTTTCTGACAACCAGCACCCACATTGATCAGCTGTTTGCAGTAGCCTATAGGCAGAGAATAGAGAAGGAAGCACACAGCTCCGTTCTGTGTGTAGTGGTCAGACCAGGTACTGCAGATTATCTCCAGTTTGCTTAAAAGGGGCCTAAGCTGTAGTGACTCAGTTTAGCCACTACTGCTCCATTCTCTGTGTATCAGCTGCTGTGAACAGCAAATAAGTCACTGAACCACCATTATAGTACCAGAAACAGTGTCCCCACAATTGTGACCTCTACAGAGCCCCCGTAACACAGGTACACTGGCATGTTATCAGTCACCCTTCCAATATTAGCCTCAGTGACTGTCACTGCCCCCATTATAGCTCCATCAATAGTCCCCCCATAATAGTGATAACATTAGTATCAGCCACAGTATCCTCAGTGATCTCTAGTTCCCCCATATCAGTGCCCCATAATACTGGCAGCTATAATGCCCCATATCAGTTGTATATCCCCCATACTATATAATACCCTAATATAGGGTGGAGGGCTTGTCCCTAACATGGCCTTGTCTTTACGTTAGGACCCCCTCTATTGATACCTCTTGATAATCCCCCTAGCACTGAATCCCCATTGTCCGCCCCTCCGGCCTGGGACCTGTACTGTAATGTAGTTGGAGGACTGTGGGGCTGAGTCACTGTCACCGCCGCCGCAGCGAGGACTTCACAGGATCGCCGTGATTAAATGGATTCTCTGATAAATTAATTTGCCTTAGGACAAGGAGTTCCTCAGAAAATCGGCAGCGCATGTTCCTCCGGTGCTATAAGGGTTAATAGGCTATCATTTTAGCCATTGTTTCTGTGGTCAGGAGCGCAGCCCTATGTTAAAGGGGTCCGGGGGTCCAGCCGGGGAGAGCACACACAACACAGCAGCATTTTCTAACTTCTCTATTGCACTTGGATACTTCCAGAACAGCGGCCTCTAAAGCTTCCGAGGTGAGGGGTTAATACTTTTTAAAAAGGAAGGGTGGTTTAAGGGTTAATATATGATATCCTGGGTAGTTTATGGGAGTAAACAAGTTAAAGCTACTAAACCAAGCGATGCGGCGTATTTAAGAGGTTAATTCCAGTATCCCTGGTGGTCTAGGGCACAGAAAAGATTAACACCAGCAACCCTAGTGGTCAATGCCAGCAGCCCTGGTGGCCTAGAGTGATAAAGAGGTTAATACCACCATTATTGGAGGTCTAGGTTTGTGATGTAATTAATGCCAGTTTATTCCAATATCCCTGGTAGTCTAGAGCTGTAAAGAGGTTAATGCCAGCAACCTCTGGTGGTCTAGGGCAGTATAGGGGTTAACACCAATATCCCTGGTAGTCTAGAGCTGTAAAGAAGTTAATGCCAGCAACCTCTGGTGTTCTAGGGCAGTATAAAGGTTATTAACAATATCCCTGGTATAGAGCTGTAAAGAAGTTAATGCCATCAGCCCTGGTGGTCTAGGGCAGTACAGAGGTTAATACCAATATCCCTGATAGTCTAGAGAAGAAAAGAAGTTAACGCCAGTAACCGTGGTGGTCTAGGGCAGTACAAAGGTTAATACCAATATGCCTGGTAGTCTATAGAGCTGTAAAAAGATTAATGCCAGCAGCCCTGGTAGTCTAGGGCAGGATAAAGGTTAATACCAATATGCCTGGTGGCCTAGAAAAATGAAGAGGTCAATGCAGCATCACTGGCATCTAGGAGAGTAAACAGGATATTGTCTGCATACCTGGTGGTCGGAGGGGGGACGGGGCACAATTGAAGGTGTATTAAATGTGCATGTTAACCCTTTAGGTGCTGCAGTCAAACGGCATCTAAACAGTGCGGGCGACATGGGAGTCACTATTTTTAATGATCTCCGCCCTCTGGGAAGTCAGTGGAGGGTGGCCATTGGTTGCTATGACAGTCAGGGGCCTACTGAAGCCTCCCAGGCCTGTCATTCCCATAGTTCTATTCCACCGACATTTTTAATGATTGTCATCAGGGGGCGGCGAGCGGTTGCCATGACACCCTGTCATTCCCATAGGTCTATTACACTGCCATAGACCTCAGCTTCCTGGTGGCAAGAACAAAGTGGTGGAGAATTGCCCAATGGTCATCACATAGGGGTAAACCAACATCTGGCCCTTCTATTCTGAGCGCCATAACAGGGGGCCCGTCTTTACTATGGGGGCTCTATCTCGTCTCTGTACACTAGTACAGATGTAGCAGAGCCGGGATGAGTTACCATAGACTATAGGGTCTTGCGGTTTCTCTTTAAGGGTATGCGGTGAAGGGGTTAATCCTCTCCGTTCCAGAGGCCGGAGCTCCATGGTGACGAGCAGTGACCAGAGAATATTCCGGTTTGGTCACAGCTGCCTGAGGCCCTCGGGGAGCTGATCCTATTAGCCTGTCAGTCTCTGCCGCCGAGATTTTGTCCCTTGTAATGTAGGTTGCGTAGAATGAGCCGAGCTAGTGCGAGCGGGTAATTAGCGTGCCCGCTGCCCAAGTTATTAGCCTTAATGTGGCGGCATTACCGCGGTCAGCGCGGGGCTCGCTCGTTATTAGCCACCAGAGACCAGAGCACAGGGGCGCCCAGTTCTCTGCCCTCCCCTGCCCGTCGCACTAATCGCTCACCGCCACCCTCTTCACCTGCCCCTTATAGACCCTCTGATCGCTCCGTGCCCGGGAATAATTACTGCCAACTCTAATTAATTACCACCGGCTCATATTACAACACGGGCGCCCCCCCCTCGATTTTACATCCTGACCCCCCCCCATCCCCGCCCGCCTGGCATTTCCACATCAGTCGGATGGCACCGTCTGTGGCCAGAGCTTGTGTCACTGGCGGACCAGCCAAACCCGATGCTCTCTGTCTGTCTCGCTCCTCTCTATGAATATTTGATGCTCTTCAAATTTAACGGCGCCCCCGGGGTCAGCCGCGATTTTTAATTATGCATGGCGTAACGAGAAAACAAATGCGTCCAGAGATGGAAATGTATTTATTCATCTCTGCAGTTGAGTGTGTCCCATCTGTCACTCGGCAGATGAACTCGCTGCCGCGCTTAACCCGTTACGGGCGCTCGGGTCTACCAGGCACGGTTGTCAGGTCGGCCCCTGGTATAGACTGTGATGGGGGAAAGATAGTGGATAGGTCTTCCCACTGTCACAAGATATTCCCCAAAAATAAGTATGGGGTAACGGGTGAAAGGAGAACATCACACGTAAAACAAGACGGGCCTTTGGTGGTATACATACAAGGGCGTTGTGTCTGGACGTGTCATGTACCCTTCTTGCTTTAAAGAAGAATTTTTAGCTCTCCTGGGTTGCAATTTGTTGTCCCTCTGTTATTCCTCCTGTTTCCTTTCATGGCTGGTCCCAGGGCAAAGATTTCCCTTTCCCCTCCCCATCCCCATCCAAATTCCTTTTATTCTCAATCTGGCCCAGACCACCATGATGACTCCTTCTAGCCAAAATTCTGCAAAAAGTGGTGTCAGTCTAACCGGTATACAGCACGACAGTATATATCGCCAAAAAACATATAAAAGGTATGGAACAGCAAAGTAGGATATACTATTCTATACCGTGATATAGGGCACCCCTAAATGATTACACACCTAGGCCAGACCCCCAAACCAGACCCCAGGCCAGAGCCCCTAAACAGACCCCTGAATACAGACCCAGGCCAGAACCTCTAAACCGACCCAAGAATATAGACCCCAGACCAGAGCCCCTAAACAGCCCCAAGAATATAGACCCCAGGCCAGAGCCCCTAAACAGACCCCTGAATACAGACCCAGGCCAGAACCTCTAAACCGACCCCTGAATATAGACCCCAGACCAGAGCCCCTAAACAGCCCCAAGAATATAGACCCCAAACCAGAGCCCCTAAATAGACACCTGAATATAGACCCCAGACCACAGCCCCTAAACAGCCCCAAGAATATAGACCCCAGGCCAGAGCCCCTAAACAGACCCCTGAATACAGACCCAGGCCAGAACCTCTAAACCGACCCCTGAATATAGACCCCAGACCATAGCCCCTAAACAGCCCCAAGAATACAGACCCAGACCAGAGCCCCTAAACAGACCCCTAAATAAATACAGACCCCAGGTCAGGCCCCTAAACAGACCCCTGAATACAGACCCAGGCCAGAACCTCTAAACCGACCCCTGAATATAGACCCCAGACCACAGCCCCTAAACAGCCCCAAGAATATAGACCCCAGACCAGAGCCCCTAAATAGACACCTGAATACAGACCCAGACCAGAGCCTCTAAACAGACCCCTGAATACAGACCCAGACCAGAGCCTCTAAACAGACCCCTAAATAAATACAGACCCCAGGTCAGGCCCCTAAAATAAATACAGACCCCCCAGACTAAACTTCCTATATAAATAGGGACCTCAAACTAAATACAGACTCCAGACTAGACACCTTAAAACAAACATAAACCCCAGACCAGACCCCTAAACAAATACAGACTCCAGAACCCCTATATAAATAGGGTCCTCCTATCAAATACAGTCCCTAGACCAGACCCCGGACATGCACACACTACAACTCGCATTCTCTGTGGACCTTTGTAGGTCTTTTCTCTGAGTTTAGGTCCTGCAAAGTTATGGTCATGTGATCACATTTGTACAAGCCCTTAAAGGGTAACAGGACCCGCAGAGGAGAGGGAGGAGCATTGCTCTGTAGGAGCCAATACCCCCTGTGCTCCGCCCCTGAGGGACCCGCTGCCGGGGATCATTCACCCTGTGGTTATAGTGGTGTGTACCCATAAAGTGTGACAGCGTCAGAGTGTGCCCGGCTGTGCCTCAGGATCCTACTTATTGTAATTAAAAACTGTAATGACGGCCATATTCCTTGACACCCAGCTTTCCCAGGCACAGATTTCAGTAAGAAGTGACTGACAGGAAATTTACTGGGATTTTTGGGCAAGCGCTTGTTAATATCACCTGTCACAAGGATATAAAAGAATCGGATGTGTCTGAGCGGCTCGGGAGGAAGTGGCGATGAATTAGTTATGTGGCGGGGAGCAGGGACCCCAGCGTTTGATGGAACATTAAGGGAAAGAAAACGCTAAAAGGTCCCCAAACCAGAAACCAGCTGTCACTCAGCATCCGAAATCAGCCGCAGATAATTCCTCCAGGAGGCGCCGCATCCGATGCTTTATTTATCACAATTGTCTCAGAATAAGTAAGAAGGAAAGGCAGAAGACCCCAGTCCCACCGCCGACATCTTCTGTCTTCCAAGCCGGGGTCACCTCCCCGTGACATGACCGTGCGTAGATTATAGCAATACGGCGGCGGGGCGGGCGATCATCTCAGTACGGCGCTGCCGGGGAGCGAGAGCTAGAAATTACCCCTACAGAGGATAGTTATCAGCACAAGGTCACACCGAGGAGACACTCCTACATATAGGGGCCCCGCGGTGCAGTGTCATCATGGAGCCCCCGTCCTGTGAAATATCTCATATCTATCTATCTATCTATCTATCTATCTATCTATCTATCTATCTATCTATCTATCTCATATCTATCTATCTATCTCATATCTATCTATCTCATATCTATCTATCTATCTATCTCCCATCTATCTATCTCCTATCTATCTATCTATCTATCTATCTATCTATCTCCTATCTATCTATCTATCTATCTCCTATCTATCTCCTATCTATCTATCTATCTATCTATCTATCTATCTATCTATCTATCTCCTATCTATCTATCTATCTATCTATCTATCTCATATCTATCTATCTCATATCTATCTATCTATCTATCTATCTCCTATCTATCTATCTATCTATCTATCTATCTCCTATCTATCTATCTCATATCTATCTATCTAATATCTATCTATCTCATATCTATCTATCTATCTATCTCCTATCTATCTCATATCTATCTATCTATCTATCTATCTCCTATCTATCTATCTATCTATCTCCTATCTATCTATCTATCTATCTCATATCTATCTATCTCATATCTATCTATCTATCTATCTATCTATCTATCTATCTATCTCCTATCTATCTATCTATCTATCTATCTCATATCTATCTATCTATCTAATATCTATCTATCTCATATCTATCTATCTATCTATCTATCTATCTCATATCTATCTATCTATCTATCTATCTCCTATCTATCTATCTATCTATCTATCTCCTATCTATCTCATATCTATCTATCTATCTATCTATCTATCTATCTATCTTATATCTACCTATCTATCTATCTCATATCTATCTCATATCTATCTATGTATCTATCTATCTATCTATCTATCTATCTCATATCTATCTATCTCATATCTATCTATCTCCTATCTATCTATCTATCTATCTATCTATCTATCTCATATCTATCTCACATCTATCTAGCTATCTAGCTATCTATCTATCTCCTATCTATCTATCTATCTATCTATCTATCTATCTATCTATCTCATATCTATCTATCTATCTATCTCTCTCATATCTATCTCATATCTATCTATCTATCTATCTATCTATCTATCTATCTTATATCTACATATCTATCTATCTCATATCTATCTATCTCATATCTATCTATGTATCTATCTATCTATCTATCTATCTATCTCCTATCTATCTATCTCATATCTATCTATCTATCTATCTCATATCTATCTATCTCATATCTATCTATCTCCTATCTATCTATCTATCTATCTATCTATCTATCTATCTCATATCTATCTATCTATCTCATATCTATCTACCTATCTAGCTATCTATCTATCTCCTATCTATCTATCTATCTATCTATCTATCTCCTATCTATCTATCTCATATCTATCTATCTATCTATCTCATATCTATCTATCTATCTATCTATCTATCTATCTATCTATCTACCTACCTATCTATCTCATATCTATCTATCTCATATCTATCTATCTATCTATCTATCTATCTATCTATCTACCTATCTATCTCATATCTATCTATCTATCTATCTATCTATCTATCTATCTATCTCATATCTATCTATCTCTCTATCTATCTATCTATCTATCTCATATCTATCTATCTATTTCCTATCTATCTATCTATCTATCTATCTATCTATCTATCTATCTATCTATCTATTTCCTATCTATCTATCTCTATATCCATGTGTCTTTCCTTCTCTCTCTCTCTCTCTCTCTCTCTATATCTACAGTCACACAGCTCGCCCGGGCTCCTGGCAGGCAGTCATCACTTTGCAGGCCTCTCCTCTCAGTTGGACAGTAATCTCCTTGGTACAATCCAGCAGAGGACACATGAAGGTCAGTGGCAGACGCCGCCGTACCTGGCTGTGCCCCTCTGTCCTTCTCTGTAATAACACCGCACAGAGTGCACCGCTGATATATGTCATATACTACAAGAACACGGATACCTGCGCCACAACATGGTGTTATATATACTGTGTACTGCTTAACTGTGTATCTGAGCTTATCATGGGCGATACTACAGTATCTACTGTGCTGCTGTATCTAAGTCTATCATGTGCAATACTGTCTGCTGTATCTAAACCTATTATGTGATACTGTCTGCTGAGCTGATGTATCTCATCCTATCCTGCATGATACAGTCTGCTGAGCTGTGTATCTAATCCAATCGGGTGTGATACTGTCTTCTGAGCTGATGTATCTCATTCTATCCTGCATGATACAGTCTGCTGAGCTGTGTATCTAAGCCTATCATGTGTGATACTGATATAAGCGTTCTTCAGGAGTCACCCAGCACTACTCCCCCATCATGTAATCTTGGGCCCCGGGCGGTGCTGCTATCAGTATATAACAGTCCATTAGGTGGAGCGCCGCCCGCCTGTGTCAGTATTCCGCTCCGCCGCCGCCCGCTGTGTCAGTATTCCGCTCCGCCGCCGCCCGCCTGTGTCAGTATTCCGCTCCGCCGCCGCCAGCCTGTGTCAGTATTCCGCTCCGCCGCCGCCCGCCTGTGTCAGTATTCCGCTCCGCCGCCGCCCGCCTGTGTCAGTATTCCGCTCCGCCGCCGCCCGCCTGTGTCAGTATTCCGCTCCGCCGCCGCCCGCCTGTGTCAGTATTCCGCTCCGCCGCCGCCCGCTGTGTCAGTATTCCGCTCCGCCGCCGCCCGCCTGTGTCAGTATTCCGCTCCGCCGCCGCCCGCCTGTGTCAGTATTCCGCTCCGCCGCCGCCCGCCTGTGTCAGTATTCCGCTCCGCCGCCGCCCGCCTGTGTCAGTATTCCGCTCCGCCGCCGCCCGCCTGTGTCAGTATTCCGCTCCGCCGCCGCCCGCCTGTGTCAGTATTCCGCTCCGCCGCCGCCCGCTGTGTCAGTATTCCCTCCGCCGCCGCCCGCCTGTGTCAGTATTCCGCTCCGCCGCCGCCTGCCTGTGTCAGTATTCCGCTCTGTTGCAGCTGTGTCAGTTCCTACTGTGTCAGGGACGGTGACGATTCTGGTTCAGGCCCATTTGCTGCGGTTCTGCTGCTGCGGTGCAGAATGAGCTGAGCAGGCACATTGTAGGTTGTTAGTCAGACCTATAGAGAGTCATTGGCAATGTCCTGGAGCCATGTGACCCCCCCACTCCGCAGCGCCCACACACCATTAATATGTACATTAAAGCCGCCATACATTACTGCACCCTGCTACTGAATCCACATACTGACTGTTTAACCCTACAGAAACCAGAGAGCAGCACATAACTCTGCTGATCAGCGGATAGTGGCCCTTTAAGTGATTTATAATATGCACTATTTAGATCAGTTACTAGGGGCAACAATGGTTTCAATCTGTACTACTTGTTATGAGTATACCATAGCACCCCCAGCAGGAGCGTAACAAGTATCCATGGGACACAGTGATGTCACGGTACAGGCATAATCAGGGGCGTAAATACCGGGGTAGCAGCTGCGACAGGGCCCGTGACATTAGGAGGCCCAGCGGGTAACCCCAGCAGGTAACAGGCCCTATTTACTTACCCATCCCCGCTCCTGCTCACAGCTGCCTGTGCTTCACCTTCTGCGGAGGCAGCTGTGAGCAGGAGCGGAGATCGGTAAGTAAGGCCACGGGCCGCGAACCCCACAAACACTGCTATCATTATATTCTGGGGTCTTTTCAAACCCCAGAGTATAATGATCGGTGGCCCAGGGGAGGTGATGGAACATAAACACTGTTACTTACCTCTACTGGGATCCAGCAGTCTTCGAGCCTGTTTGGTGACGTGGGCCAGGCCAACATCATTATGCATCGCGACGCCGGACTGGCTCACGTGATGTCTGGTCCAACATTGAACAGGGCCGAAAGTAGCAGGGAGTGAGATGGAGCCAGGGAGAGGTAAGTGACATTGTTTTTTAAGTTTCTATCCTTCCCTGGGTCTCCGATCATTATACTCTGGGGTCTGAAAAGACCCCAAAGTATAATAATTTTTCATGGGTGGTCCACAATGGGGCATAATACTATGTGCAGGGGCCACTATGCTGCATAATACTGTGTGCAGGGGCCACTATGGGACATTATACTGTGTACAGGGGCCACTATGGGGCATAATACTGTGTTCAGGGGCCACTATGGGGCATAATAGTGTGTACAGGGGCCACTATGGGGCATAATACTGTGTGCAAGGGCCACTATAAGGCATAATACTGTGTTCAGGGGCCACTATGGGGCATAATAGTGTGTACAGGGGCCACTATGGGGCATAATACTGTGTGCAAGGGCCACTATAAGGCATAATACTGTGTGCAGGGGCCACTATGGGGCATAATACTGTGTGTAGGGGCCACTATGGGGCATAATAGTGTGTGTGCAGGGGCCACAATGGGGCATAATAGTGTGTGCAGGAATGCGTTTTTTGCGGGGGGGGGGGGGGGGTTGCCGGGGGATATGGGCATGTCAAATGTTTGCCTTGGGGCCCAGACATTCCTAGTTACACCACTGGGCATAATACACACAGTGATGTCACAGTACAGAGATAATACACACAGTGATGTCACAGTACAGAGATAATACATACTGTAATGTCACAGTACAGTTATAATACACACAGTGATGTCACAGTACAAGGATAATTACACACAGTGATGTCACAGTGAGTACAAGAATAATACACATAGTGATGTCACAGCACAGGGATAATACACAGTGATGTCACAGTACAGAGATAATACACAGTGATGTCACGGTACAGACATAATACACACAGTGATGTCACGATACAGGCATAATACACACAGCGATGTCACAGTACAGAGATAATACACAGTGATGTCACAGTACAGGAATAATAAACACAGTGATGTCACAGTACAGGGATAATACACACAGTGATGTCACAGTACAAGGATAATAAACACAGTGATGTCACAGTACAGGGATAATACAGTGATGTCACAGTACAGAGATAATACACAGTGATGTCACAGTACAGATATAATACACACAGTGATGTCACAGTACAGGAATAATACACACAGTGATGTCACAGTGAATACATAAATAATACACACAGTGATGTTACAGTACAGAGATAATACATACAGTGATGTCACAGTACAGGGATAATAAGCACAGTGATGTCACAGTACAGGAATAATACACACAGTGATGTCACTTTACTGGGATAATACACACAGTGATGTCACAGTACAGAGATAATACACACAGTGATGTCACAGTACTGATTTTATACACAGTGATGTCACAGTACAGGGATAATACACACAGTGATGTCACAGTACAGAGATAATACACACAGTGATGACACTGTACAGAGATAATACACACAGTGATGTCACAGTACAGGGATAATACACACAGTGATGTCACAGTATAGAGATAATACACACAGTGATGTCACAGTACAGATATTATACACAGTGATGTCACAGTACAGAGATAATACACACAGTGATGTCACAGTACAGGGATAATACACACAGTGATGTCACAGTACAGGGATAATAAGCACAGTGGTGTCACAGTACAGGAATAATACACAGTGATGTCACTTTACTGGGATAATACACACAGTGATGTCACAGTACTGATATTATACACAGTGATGTCACAGTACAGGGATAATACACACAGTGATGTCACAGTACAGATATTATACACAGTGATGTCACAGTACAGAGATAATACACACAGTGATGTCACAGTACAGAGATAATACACACAGTGATGTCACAGTACAGGGATAATACACACAGTGACGTCACAGTACAGGGATAATAAGCACAGTGATGTCACAGTACAGGGATAATATACACATAGTACATGTATGATACTCACAGAAAGTTTACAGTGTGACATCACAGCATATGAAGACAGTGAAGCACTGTGGCTGTCACTGTTATGGGGTCACTCTGGTATTTCCTAGATACTCAGCATAGTTTGTACTATGTTTTTGGCAGCACACCCAGGACCACAGGAGTTGACCCCAGCAGTGCAGCACTGTGCCAGGGGTATATTATGTGACCTGCCCGCGCCAGCTGTGGTCTCCACCTCACCCTGCAGTGCCCACAGCAGCTCTGGTCATGACTCCAGTATTACTGTACTGCTTGCAAAGCGAAGGCTATAATATATAGGGGATCATTCTTACGATTTGCCGAGTTAATCACAAGCCTCCGCGGCCCCAGGCTGTGTTATCGGCAGTGTGGTAACAGTGGGCACCCCGGGCACCATCCTTCCTCCCCTCCTCCAGGCCTCGGGCTGTGTTATCTGCAGTGTGGTGACAGTGGGCACCCCGGGCACCATCCTTCCTCCCCCTCCTCCAGGCCCTGGGCTGTGTTATCTGCAGTGTGGTGACAGTGGGCACCCCAGACACCATCCTTCCTCTGCCCTCCAGGCCCCGGGCTGTGTTATCTGCAGTGTGGTGACAGTGGGCACCCCGGGCACCATCCTTCCTCTGCCCTCCAGGCCCCGGGCTGTGTTATCTGCAGTGTGGTGACAGTGGGCACCCCGGGCACCATCCTTCCTCCCCTCCTCCAGGCCCTGGGCTGTGTTATCTGCAGTGTGGTGACAGTGGGCACCCCGGGCACCATCCTTCCTCTGCCCTCCAGGCCCCGGGCTGTGTTATCTGCAGTGTGGTGACAGTGGGCACCCCGGGCACCATCCTTCCTCCGCCCTCCAGGCCCCGGTCTGTGTTATCTGCAGTGTGGTGACAGTGGACACCCCGGGCACCATCCTTCCTCCCCTCCTCCAGGCCCCGGGCTGTGTTATCTGCAGTGTGGTGACAGTGGGCACCCCGGGCACCATCCTTCCTCCCCTCCTCCAGGCCCCAGGCTGTGTTATCTGCAGTGTGGTGACAGTGGGCACCCCGGGCACCATCCTTCCTCCCCTCCTCCAGGCCCTGGGCTGTGTTATCTGCAGTGTGGTGACAGTGGGCACCCCAGACACCATCCTTCCTCCCCTCCTCCAGGCCCCAGGCTGTGTTATCTGCAGTGTGGTGACAGTGGGCACCCCGGGCACCATCCTTCCTCCCCCTCCTCCAGGCCCTGGGCTGTGTTATCTGCAGTGTGGTGACAGTGGGCACCCCGGGCACCATCCTTCCTCCCCTCCTCCAGGCCCCAGGCTGTGTTATCTGCAGTGTGGTGACAGTGGGCACCCCGGGCACCATCCTTCCTCCCCTCCTCCAGGCCCCGGGCTGTGTTATCTGCAGTGTGGTGACAGTGGGCACCCCGGGCACCATCCTTCCTCCGCCCTCCAGGCCCCGGGCTGTGTTATCTGCAGTGTGGTGACAGTGGGCACCCCGGGCACCATCCTTCCTCTCCTCCTCCAGGCCCCTGGCTGTGTTATCTGCAGTGTGGTGACAGTGGGTACCCCGGGCACCATCCTTCCTCCCCTCCTCCAGGCCCCTGGCTGTGTTATCTGCAGTATGGTGACAGTGGGCACCCCGGGCACCATCCTTCCTCTGTCCTCCAGGCCCCGGGCTGTGTTATCTGCAGTGTGGTGACAGTGGGCACCCCGGGCACCATCCTTCCTCCCCTCCTCCAGGCCCCGGGCTGTATTATCTGCAGTGTGGTGACAGTGGGCACCCCGGGCACCATCCTTCCTCCCCTCCTCCAGGCCATGGGCTGTGTTATCTGCAGTGTGGTGACAGTGGGCACCCCGGGCACCATCCTTCCTCCCCTCCTCCAGGCCCCGGGCTGTGTTATCTGCAGTGTGGTGACAGTGGGCACCCCGGGCACCATCCTTCCTCCCCTCCTCCAGGCCCCGGGCTGTGTTATCTGCAGTGTGGTGACAGTGGGCACCCCGGGCACCATCCTTCCTCCACCCTCCAGGCCCCTGGCTGTATTATCTGCAGTGTGGGGCCTCCGCCCTCCAGGCCCCGGGCTGTGTTATCTGCAGTGTGGTGACAGTGGGCACCCCAGACACCATCCTTCCTCCGCCCTCCAGGCCCCGGGCTGTGTTATCTGCAGTGTGGTGACAGTGGGCACCCCGGGCACCATCCTTCCTCTGCCCTCCAGGCCCCGGGCTGTGTTATCTGCAGTGTGGTGACAGTGGGCACCCCAGACACCATCCTTCCTCCCCTCCTCCAGGCCCTGGGCTGTGTTATCTGCAGTGTGGTGACAGTGGGCACCCCAGACACCATCCTTCCTCTGCCCTCCAGGCCCCGGGCTGTGTTATCTGCAGTGTGGTGACAGTGGGCACCCCGGGCACCATCCTTCCTCCCCTCCTCCAGGCCCCTGGCTGTGTTATCTGCAGTGTGGTGACAGTGGGCACCCCGGGCACCATCCTTCCTCTGTCCTCCAGGCCCTGGGCTGTGTTATCTGCAGTGTGGTGACAGTGGGCACCCCGGGCACCATCCTTCCTCTGCCCTCCAGGCCCTGGGCTGTGTTATCTGCAGTGTGGTGACAGTGGGCACCCCGGGCACCATCCTTCCTCCCCTCCTCCAGGCCCCTGGCTGTATTATCTGTAGTGTGGTGACAGTGGGCACCCCGGGCACCATCCTTCCTCTGCCCTCCAGGCCCCGGGCTGTGTTATCTGCAGTGTGGTGACAGTGGGCACCCCGGGCACCATCCTTCCTCCCCTCCTCCAGGCCCCTGGCTGTGTTATCTGCAGTGTGGTGACAGTGGGCACCCCGGGCACCATCCTTCCTCTGTCCTCCAGGCCCTGGGCTGTGTTATCTGCAGTGTGGTGACAGTGGGCACCCCGGGCACCATCCTTCCTCTGCCCTCCAGGCCCCGGGCTGTGTTATCTGCAGTGTGGTGACAGTGGGCACCCCGGGCACCATCCTTCCTCCCCTCCTCCAGGCCCTGGGCTGTGTTATCTGCAGTGTGGTGACAGTGGGCACCCCAGACACCATCCTTCCTCTGCCCTCCAGGCCCCGGGCTGTGTTATCTGCAGTGTGGGGCCTCCGCCCTCCAGGCCCCTGGCTGTATTATCTGCAGTGTGGTGACAGTGGGAACCCCGGGCACCATCCTTCCTCCCCTCCTCCAGGCCCCGGGCTGTATTATCTGCAGTGTGGTGACAGTGGGCACCCCGGGCACCATCCTTCCTCCCCTCCTCCAGGCCCTGGGCTGTGTTATCTGCAGTGTGGTGACAGTGGGCACCCCGGGCACCATCCTTCCTCCCCTCCTCCAGGCCCCGGGCTGTGTTATCTGCAGTGTGGTGACAGTGGGCACCCCGGGCACCATCCTTCCTCTGCCCTCCAGGCCCCGGGCTGTGTTATCTGCAGTGTGGTGACAGTGGGCACCCCAGACACCATCCTTCCTCCCCTCCTCCAGGCCCTGGGCTGTGTTATCTGCAGTGTGGTGACAGTGGGCACCCCAGACACCATCCTTCCTCTGCCCTCCAGGCCCCTGGCTGTGTTATCTGCAGTGTGGTGACAGTGGGCACCCCGGGCACCATCCTTCCTCCCCTCCTCCAGGCCCCTGGCTGTGTTATCTGCAGTGTGGTGACAGTGGGCACCCCGGGCACCATCCTTCCTCTGTCCTCCAGGCCCTGGGCTGTGTTATCTGCAGTGTGGTGACAGTGGGCACCCCGGGCACCATCCTTCCTCCCCTCCTCCAGGCCCCTGGCTGTACTATCTGCAGTGTGGTGACAGTGGGCACCCCAGACACCATCCTTCCTCTGCCCTCCAGGCCCCGGGCTGTGTTATCTGCAGTGTGGTGACAGTGGGCACCCCGGGCACCATCCTTCCTCCGCCCTCCAGGCCCCGGGCTGTGTTATCTGCAGTGTGGGGCCTCCGCCCTCCAGGCCCCTGGCTGTATTATCTGCAGTGTGGTGACAGTGGGCACCCCGGGCACCATCCTTCCTCCCCTCCTCCAGGCCCCGGGCTGTATTATCTGCAGTGTGGTGACAGTGGGCACCCCAGACACCATCCTTCCTCCCCTCCTCCAGGCCCTGGGCTGTGTTATCTGCAGTGTGGTGACAGTGGGCACCCCGGGCACCATCCTTCCTCCCATCCTCCAGGCCCCAGGCTGTGTTATCTGCAGTGTGGTGACAGTGGGCACCCCGGGCACCATCCTTCCTCCCCTCCTCCAGGCCCTGGGCTGTGTTATCTGCAGTGTGGTGACAGTGGGCACCCAGGGCACCATCCTTCCTCCCCTGGCACATCTTCCTTCCTCTCCGTCACACCTGAGTATTAATATCAGGCCATCTGAATAATTGAATAATCCCGCATGTTAGTCGATGACGTTCTCCAAATGCCTTCAATCTCCGAGCCTTCACCGCATGATGGAAGGTTCCCATGGCAAAATGTCAGCCGCCGCCGCAGAGGCGCAGCGCTAGGTGAGCGGAGATCTGGGATCCATCACTTTTATTTATGGTGTTTATCAAGACGGCTGCATATTTTACAGCACGAGGAGGATTTAGCAAAGAGCAGCCTCAATGCAGCAAAACGCCACAAACATCAGTCACAGGCGGAGGCGGCGGTGGCAGGGCGCAACCCGGAAATATCTAGATAAAGGGGAACACCGCTAATAATATACAGTACCCACACACATTAGTCATAGGAGATGGTGGGGGCGCAACCCGGAAATATCTAGATAAAGGGGAACACCGCTAATAATATACAGTACCTACACACATCAGCCATAGGAGATGGTGGGGGCACAACCCGGAAATATCTAGATAAAGGGGAACACCGCTACTAATATACAGTACCTACACACATCAGCCATAGGAGATGGTGGGGGCGCAACCCGGAAATATCTAGATAAAGGGGAACACCGCTAATAATATACAGTACCTACACACATCAGCCATAGGAGATGGTGGGGGCGCAACCCGGAAATATCTAGATAAAGGGGAACACTGCTAATAATATACAGTACCTACACACATCAGCCATAGGAGATGGCAGGGCGCAACCCGGAAATATTTAGATAAAGGGGAACACCGCTAATAATATACAGTACCTACACACATCAGCCATAGGAGATGGCAGGGCGCAACCCGGAAATATGTAGATAAAGAGGAACACCGCTAATAATATACAGTACCTACACACATCAGCCATAGGAGATGGTGGGGGCACAACCCGGAAATATGTAGATAAAGGGGAACACCGCTAATAATATACAGTACCCACACACATAAGTCATAGGAGACGGCAGGGCGCAACCCGGAAATATCTAGATAAAGGGGAACACCGCTACTAATATACAGTACCCACAAACATCAGTCATAGGAGACAGTGGGAGCGCAACCTGGAAATATCTAGATAAAGGGGAACACCGCTAATAATATACAGTACCCACACACATTAGTCATAGGAGACGGCAGGGCGCAACCCGGAAATATCTAGATAAAGGGGAACACCGCTACTAATATACAGTACCTACACACATCAGCCATAGGAGATGGTGGGGGCACAACCCGGAAATATCTAGATAAAGGGGAACACCGCTACTAATATACAGTACCCACAAACATCAGTCATAGGAGACAGTGGGAGCGCAACCCGGAAATATCTAGATAAAGGGGAACACCGCTAATAATATACAGTACCCACACACATTAGTCATAGGAGACAGTGGGAGCGCAACCCGGAAATATCTAGATAAAGGGGAACACCGCTACTAATATACAGTACCTACACACATCAGCCATAGGAGATGGTGGGGGCACAACCCGGAAATATGTAGATAAAGAGGAACACCGCTAATAATATACAGTACCTACACACATCAGCCATAGGAGATGGCAGGGCGCAACCCGGAAATATGTAGATAAAGAGGAACACCGCTAATAATATACAGTACCTACACACATCAGCCATAGGAGATGGTGGGGGCACAACCCGGAAATATGTAGATAAAGGGGAACACCGCTAATAATATACAGTACCCACACACATAAGTCATAGGAGACGGCAGGGCGCAACCCGGAAATATCTAGATAAAGGGGAACACCGCTACTAATATACAGTACCCACAAACATCAGTCATAGGAGACAGTGGGAGCGCAACCTGGAAATATCTAGATAAAGGGGAACACCGCTAATAATATACAGTACCCACACACATTAGTCATAGGAGACGGCAGGGCGCAACCCGGAAATATCTAGATAAAGGGGAACACCGCTACTAATATACAGTACCTACACACATCAGCCATAGGAGATGGTGGGGGCACAACCCGGAAATATGTAGATAAAGGGGAACACCGCTAATAATATACAGTACCTACACACATCAGCCATAGGAGATGGTGGGGGCACAACCCGGAAATATCTAGATAAAGGGGAACACCGCTACTAATATACAGTACCCACAAACATCAGTCATAGGAGACAGTGGGGGCGCAACCCGTAAATGTCCAGATAAATGACAACACTGCTAATAATATACAGTACTCACAAACAACAGGCATAGGAAACGGCAGGGCGCAACACAGAAATATCCGGATAAAGGGGAACCCACAAATATCAAACATAGGAGGCGGTGGCTTCGGATGCGCAACCTGAAAATATCCAGATAAAGGGGAACACAGATAATAATATACAGTACCCGGAAAAGTCAGTCACAGTCAAAGACTGCACCAATAGCAGTGGGTGCCAGCCCAGTGCACAGGCGATGTCCCAAACATATCCAAGGAAAAATTAGGCAGCCCTCCGTAGGTATAGTGAAAATTGAGTCAATTCACACACTGAGACTGAGGGCCCTGCTCGCAAGAGCTTACAATCTATGAGGTAGAGAGATAGATATGAGATAGATAGATAGATAGATAGATATGAGATAGATAGATAGGAGATAGATAGATAGATATGAGATAGATAGATAGATAGATAGATAGATAGATAGATAGATAGATAGATAGGAGATAGATAGATAGATAGATAGGAGATAGATAGATAGATATGAGATAGATAGATAGGAGATAGATAGATAGATAGATAGATAGATAGATAGATAGATAGATAGATAGATATGTAGATAGATAGATAGATAGATATGAGATAGATAGGAGATAGATAGATAGATATGAGATAGATAGATAGATATGAGATAGATAGATAGATATGAGATAGATAGGAGATAGATAGATAGATATGAGATAGATAGATAGATAGATAGATAGATAGATAGATATGAGATAGATAGATAGATAGGAGATAGATAGATAGATAGATAGATAGATAGATATGAGATAGATAGATAGATAGGAGATAGATAGATAGATAGATAGGAGATAGATAGATAGATAGATAGATAGGAGATAGATAGATAGATAGATATGAGATAGATAGATAGATAGATAGATAGATAGATAGATAGATAGGAGATAGGTAGATATGAGATAGATAGATAGATAGATAGATAGATAGATAGATAGATAGGAGATAGATATGAGATAGATAGATAGATAGATAGATAGATAGATAGATATGAGATAGATATGAGATAGATAGATAGATAGATAGATAGATAGATAGATAGATAGATAGATAGATAGGAGATAGGTAGATAGTTTGTGGTGAGTGTTCAGCTTATGAGATGCTGCAGTCATATCTTGTGCTCCATTCACACTACACCCATCAGTCCGTCTCCTGGTGTGACGGCACATTACAGGCAGGGCGCAGGTGCGGTCACAGCTCACTGCCTGAATGGAGATATTTCCATCCTAGAATTTTTTTGCTTAGGATCCAGCAGAGCTGTTGATGCGCAGCCTGAAAAATGATTGATCAAAGAGAGAATAAGCACCGGAGCACGAGACGCCATAATATAGAAAACACCACAGCACTGGAGCACGAGCCGCCATAATATAGAAAACACCACAGCACCGGAGCACGAGCCGCCATAATATAGAAAACACCACAGCACCGGAGCACGAGCCGCCATAATATAGAAAACACCACAGCACCGGAGCACGAGCCGCCATAATATAGAAAACACCACAGCACCGGAGCACGAGACTCCATAATATAGAAAACACCACAGTACCGGAGCACGAGACGCCATAATATAGAAAACACCACAGCACCAGAGCACGAGCCGCCATAATATAGAAAACACCACATTACCGGAGCACGAGCCGCCATAATATAGAAAACACCACAGCACCGGAGCACGAGCCGGCATAATATAGAAAACACCACAGAACTGGTGCACAAGCCGCCATAATATAGAAAACACCACAGAATCGGAGCACAAGCCGCCATAATATAGAAAACACCACAGCACCGGAGCACAAGCCGCCATAATATAGAAAACACTACAGCACCGGAGCACAAGCCGCCATAATATAGAAAACACCACAGAACCGGAGCACAAGCCGCCATAATATAGAAAACACCACAGAACCGGAGCACAAGCCGCCATAATATAGAAAACACCACAGCACCGGAGCACAATCCGCCATAATATAGAAAACACCACAGAACCGGAGCACAAGCCGCCATAATATAGAAAACACCACAGCACGAGTCGCCATAATATAGAAAACACCACAGCACCGGAGCACGAGCCGCCATAATATAGAAAACACCACAGAACTGGAGCACAAGCCGCCATAATATAGAAAACACCACAGCACCGAAGCACAAGCCGCCATAATATAGAAAACACCACAGCACCAGAGCACGAGCCGCCATAATATAGAAAATACCACAGAACCGGAGCACAAGCCCCCATAATATAGAAAACACCACAGCACGAGCCGCCATAATATAGAAAACACCACAGCCCTGGTGCACGAGCCGCCATAATATAGAAAACACCACAGCCCTGGAGCACGAGCCGCCATAATATAGAAAACACCACAGCACCGGAGCACGAGAAGCCATAATATAGAAAACACCACAGCATCGGAGCAAGAGCCGCCCTAATATAGAAAACACCACAGAACCGGAGCAAGAGCCAGTATAATATAAAAAACACCATAGCACCGGAGTACTGTGGATGTCACTGTTATGGGGCACTGTGGCTGTCACTGTTATGGGGCACTGTGGCTGTCACTGTTATGGGGCACTGTGGCTGTCACTGTTATGGGGCACTGTGGCTGTCACTGTTATGGGGCACTGTGGCTGTCACTGTTATGGGGCACTGTGACTGTCACTGTTATGGGGCACTGTGGCTATCATTGTTATGGGGCACTGTGGCTGTCACTGTTATGGGGCACTGTGGCTGTCACTGTTATGGGGCACTGTGGCTATCATTGTTATGGGGCACTGTGGCTGTCACTGTTATGGGGCACTGTGACTGTCACTGTTATGGGGCACTGTGGCTATCATTGTTATGGGGCACTGTGGCTGTCACTGTTATGGGGCACTGTGGCTGTCACTGTTATGGGGCACTGTGGCTATCATTGTTATGGGGCACTGTGGCTGTCACTGTTATAGGGCTCTGTGGCTGTCACTTGGTGCCCCCTCCTCTGTGCCTGTCTCTGGTCGGCCTCTGACACTCCCTGGAGGACAGCCACATTATTAAAATGCAAATGAGCTGAAAAATCAAACTTTACAGCGGCTGCTAAAATGGCAGGAGATGAAGCAGGTGAAAGCCCTCACATGTGCCGGCGGTATGTACACCCCTGAGCAGGTGGTCCACGCACTGCTGTCCTGAAATACTCTGTGCTGCTGGGGCTCTAGGACCTTAAATAATTATTCTGTCTGAAACAACATCACATAGAGCCACATCCTCACTAATATGGCATTTATAGATCACTGAGTGTATACAAGCACAATGAAGCCCTGAAATACTCTGTGCTGCTGGGAAACTACTCATGCTGCTTTTATAGTGCTAGCGTACACTCCTATTATCCTCCTTGTGCTACATATGTATACTTCAGATCAGACCCCCTGTATACAGACCCTAGACCAGACCCTCTATACACAGACCTCAGGCCAGACCCCCTGTATACAGACCTCAGACCATACCCCTTATATACAGACCCCAAACCAGACCCCCTGTATACAGACCCTAGACCAGGCCCCCCCCCTTTATACAGACCCCAGATAGACCCCCCTGTATACAGACCCTAGACCAGACCCCCCTGTATACAGACCTCAGACCAGACCCCCTGTATACAGACCCCAGACCAGACCCCCTGTATACAGACCCCAGACCAGACCCCCTGTATACAGACCCCAGACCATACCCCATTGTACAGACTCCAGACCAGACCCCCTGTATACAGACCCCAGACCATACCCCATTGTACAGACCCCAGACCAGACCCCCTGTATACAGACCCCAGACCAGACCCCCTGTATACAGACCTCAGACCAGACCCCCCTGTATACAGACCCTAGACCAGACCCCCCTGTATACAGACCCCAGACCAGACCCCCCTGTATACAGACCTCAGACCAGACCCCCCTGTATACAGACCTCAGACCAGACCCCCTGTATACAGACCCCAGACCAGACCCCCTGTATACAGACCCCAGACCAGACCCCCCTGTATACAGACCTCAGACCAGACCCCCCTGTATACAGACCCCAGACCAGACCCCCTGTATACAGACCCCAGACCAGACCCCCTGTATACAGACCTCAGACCAGACCCCCTGTATACAGACCTCAGACCAGACCCCCTGTATACAGACCCCAGACCAGACCCCCTGTATACAGACCCCAGACCAGACCCCCTGTATACAGACCCCAGACCAGACCCCCCTGTATACAGACCCTAGACCAGACCCTCTATACACAGACCTCAGACCAGACCCCCTGTATACAGACCCCAGACCATACCCCCTGTATACAGACCCTAGACCAGACCCTCTATACACAGACCTCAGACCAGACCCCCTGTATACAGACCCTAGACCAGACCCTCTATACACAGACCTCAGACCAGACCCCCTGTATACAGACCTCAGACCATACCCCTTATATACAGACCCCAAACCAGACCCCCTGTATACAGACCCTAGACCAGGCCCCCCCCCTTTATACAGACCCCAGATAGACCCCCCTGTATACAGACCCTAGACCAGACCCCCCTGTATACAGACCCTAGACCAGACCCCCCTGTATACAGACCTCAGACCAGACCCCCCTGTATACAGACCCCAGACCAGACCCCCCTGTATACAGACCTCAGACCAGACCCCCTGTATACAGACCCCAGACCAGACCCCCTGTATACAGACCCCAGACCAGACCCCCTGTATACAGACCCCAGACCAGACCCCCTGTATACAGACCTCAGACCAGACCCCCCCTGTATACAGACCCCAGACCAGACCCCCCTGTATACAGACCCCAGACCAGACCCCCCTGTATACAGACCTCAGACCAGACCCCCCTGTATACAGACCTCAGACCAGACCCCCTGTATACAGACCCCAGACCAGACCCCCTGTATACAGACCTCAGACCAGACCCCCTGTATACAGACCCCAGACCAGACCCCCTGTATACAGACCCCAGACCAGACCCCCTGTATACAGACCCCAGACCATACCCCATTGTACAGACCCCAGACCAGACCCCCTGTATACAGACCCCAGACCAGACCCCCTGTATACAGACCTCAGACCAGACCCCCCTGTATACAGACCCCAGACCAGACCCCCCTGTATAAAGACCTCAGACCAGACCCCCTGTATACAGACCCCAGACCAGACCCCCCTGTATACAGACCCCAAACCAGACCCCCTGTATACAGACCCCAGACCAGACCCCCTGTATACAGACCCTAGACCAGACCCTCTATACACAGACCTCAGGCCAGACCCCCTGTATACAGACCTCAGACCACACCCCTTATATACAGACCCCAGACCAGACCCCCTGTATACAGACTCCAAACCAGACCCCCTGTATACAGACCCCAAACCAGACCCCCTGTATACAGACCCCAGACCAGACCCCCTGTATACAGACCCTAGACCGGACCCCCCTGTATACAGACCTCAGACCATACCCTCTATATACAGACCCCAGACCAGACCCCCCCGTATACAGACACCAGACCCCCCCTGTATACAGACCCCAGACCAGACCCCCTGTATACAGACCTCAGACCAGACCCTCTATATACAGACCCCAGACCATACCCTCTATATACAGACCCCAGACCAGACCCCCTGTATACAGACCTCAGACCAGACCCTCTATATACAGACCCCAGACCATACCCTCTATATACAGACCCCAGACCAGACCCCCTGTATACAGACCTCAGACCAGACCCTCTATATACAGACCCCAGACCATACCCTCTATATACAGACCCCAGACCAGACCCCCTGTATACAGACCTCAGACCAGACCCTCTATATACAGACCCCAGACCATACCCTCTATATACAGACCCCAGACCATACCCTCTATATACAGACCCCAGACCAGACCCCCTGTATACAGACCTCAGCCCCAGAGAGGTCCAGGCGCAGACATGGGGAGAGGGGAGTATGCGGCTACCTGAGGGATTCCCCTGACACATTCTGGGGAGAGGGATCCGGAATAATTTTGGGGTCTGGATTAAAGGATTTCTAAAAACTATAACACCAGAGATCCCTGATTTGGGCGATCCCCCCGTATACTGACCTTATAGTGAGGACAATATACAGGGATATTCCTTGTGTAAGGAATGGTGCACCTGCATGAAAAGTGCACCCAATGTATCTGAACTGCAGACGTGGTAGAAATTGTCCAGAAAGCAGAGAATGGTTGACAAATTGCGCATTTTTCTGGGGTAATCGCGCAAGGCGGCGAATATCATGCACATCACGTAGACTTAATGCAAAGCATATATAAAATCCCACTCACATAGACAAGGCAGAGACATCCGTAATCCCCCTGACGGTTCATGGCACAAAGGGCAAACACATGGAAATCAATCCCATCGCCCCGCGCTTTTCCCATCAGCATATATTAATGGGACCAGTAAATACAGCAAATTAATTACATAGATGGTGAAAACACAGGCGAAACCTTAAAGGGCAACTCCATCAATATCCCTGACACACATGATGGGAATCGACGTCCCTACAGAAAGACAGAAGTGAAGGAAGATTTTCAAAAATTCCACCTTAAAGGCCTTATATATTGTGTGAAAATTTGGGATCGTGATGCTTTGCCGGAAAGTTCCGCACCCAAATTTCTCATAGTGGGCGTGGCTTCCTCATGAGAGTGACAACAGCTGGGAGAGCCAGGATTGGGAGATGATAGGTGCTGCATGGGTGTGACAACTAACATGGCCGCCATTACAACGCTCACAGGTGTAGTCACCCAGCTTTTCCAGAGCCCTAAATAGTAAAACCGCCCAATAATACAGTTATACATCCCCCACTTCTAAATGTTGGCATAGCTAAGCAGATTGGACATTCTGGACCTTTAGAAAGTTGGGTAATAAATAATATGGCCACCAGTACAGTTCTCGTAGATATTGTCGCCCAGCTTTTCCAGAACCCTGACCAGTAAATCCGCCCAGTAATACAGTTATACATCCCCTACTAGTAAATATCAGCATACATACACAGATTGGACCTTCAGGAATCTCAGAAAGTTGGGTGATAAACAATATATGGCCACCAGTACAATTTTTACAGGTATTGTCACCCAGCTTTTCTAATACCCTGAATGGTAAATCCGCCCAGTAATACAGTTATACATCTCCTACTAGTAAATGCCGGCATAGCTACATGGATTGGACATTCTGGGACCTCAGAACGTTGGGTGATAAACAATATGGCCACAAGTACAATTCTCACAGATATTGTCACCCAGCTTTTCTAGTACCCTGAGCAGTAAATCCACCCAGTAATACAGTTATACATCCCCTACTAGTAAATGTCGGCATAGCTACACGGATAGGACCTTCAGGAATCTCAGAAATTTGGGTGCTAAGCAAAATTGCCACCATTACTGTTGTCACAGGTATTGTCACCCAGCTTTTCTAGTACCCTGAAAAGGAAATCTGTCCAGTCATTCATTTATACATTGCTTAATCCTAACATGCTGCATAGCTGGGCAGATTTACCATTCAGGAGTCTTAAAAAGCTGGATGCTGACTAATATAACCATTAGTACAACTCCCATGGGGATGTCACTCAGCTTTCCCAGACTCCTGAATGACAAACCTTTCTAGCTGTGCAGTAGATTGAAACTGGGAAATGTACTGCAGCATGACTGGGTGTTTCAGGGATCCTGGAAGGCCGGATAACAGATGGATGTATCCAGCTTTCCCAGAGACAGATAATGACTGAATGATGAACGTCGAGGAGGACGACTCAAGGACAGCGAGTGCTGGAGGTGTATAGGGCGAGGGCGCTTTAATTCGGTTTTATGTTCCCTGCTGTGGCAGCAATGAGACAGAACGTGAATCTATAATGTCCAGCGCGTTCTGCTTCGCTCCGCACTACGCTGGACAAACGCTGCCCCCTTATGGACGTTCTGTCAGCCCTGCGCTACGCTTAGTTACAAGGCAGTGGTAATCAATGGTGTCAGGACCGAGCGGCTATAGGATGAAGAAATATCAGATCACATCTATAGCTCACCCTGAAATACTCTGCCCTGCTGGTAGAACTCTGCATATTCCAATGTGAACCTCAGTCAGTATCCTTTACCTTGTCTACAGTCCCTAGCGTGTATCACGATGCAGGAAAACAATAAATAAAATGGAATCCTGAAATACTCTGTGCTGCTGTGACCACTCTAATAATCTGATTGAATCCTTCTAGAACCCATATAGGAGTCCTGTAAACCTTCGGAAGTGTATCACCCCCGGATAGGGACACTAAATGGCGGATTAAGAGAAAACGGGCAGTAAGAAGTAAGATGTCCCTTAGTTTACTGTACCTTTAAAAAGTAAGATGTCCCTTAGTTTACTGTACCTTTAAGAAGTCCCTTAGGTTTTTTTTATCCCTTTAAAATTGATGATGTTGCATAATTGAATTTTCCTTTAATGAGAAAGATATTTCTTAGTTTACTGTCTCTTTAAAAATCAATGTTCCTTAACTAAATGGCCTTTTAAGAACTATGAGCTCCCTTAATTGAATGTCCCTTCAAGATGTAAAATGACCCTCACACGACTGACCCTTGAGGAAATTAAGTAAGATAGTTCTTAGTTTATTGCTCCTCTAAGAAATAAACATGTTCTTGACCTTTAGTTTATGGTTCCTGTAGAAAGTAAAATGGGCCTTATATTACTGCCCCTTTAAGAAGCAAGATGGTTCTTAGCATGCTGCCCCTTGAAGGAATAAAAAGGTCCCTTGAAGAAGACAGATATCCTTTACTGTATTGTCACTTTAAGAAGTAAAATGTCCCTTAGTTTGCTGTTCTTTGAAAAAACTAAAAGGTCCCTTTGAGAAGAAAGTTTTACTTCACGGTTCCTTTAGAGGTAAGATGGTTCTTAGTTTACTGCCCCTTTAAGAAATAAAGGACAGCTTACCTTTAGTTTATGGTTGCTTTACAAAGTAAGATGGCTCTTATTATACTGTCCCTTTAAGATATAAGATTAGTATACTGCCCCTTTAAGAAGTAACATGGTTCTTGGTATACTGCCCTTTAAAGTAAGGAAAAGTTCCTTTATAAAGAGAAATGTTGTTTAGTTTATCGACTCTAAGAAGTAAAATGTCATGTAGTTTCTGCCCCTTTAAGAAGTTAGAAGCATCTTGAAGACAGTTGTCATTTAGTTTTCTGCATGTCCCTTTAAGAAATCTCTTATTGTCCCTTTAAGAAGCTAGATGTTGATTATACATTTCTTAGTTTATTACTCCTTTAGGAAATAAAATGTCCCTTTAAGAAGAAAATTTTCTTATAGTTCACTGCCCCTTTAAGAACCCAGATTCTCTGTAAAAGGAATGCTGTCCCTTAGTGTACTGCCCCTTTATGATATAGAATATCCCTTTCAGAAGAAAACTTTCCCTTATCTTACTGTCCCTTAAAGAACCAAGATGCCCCTTTATGAGGATAGATCTCCCTTAGTTTGCTGTCGCTTTAAGAAATAAAAATATGTCTTTAAGAAGTTGTAGTTTAGATTCCTGCCCCTTTAAGAGGCTAGACGTCCTTCTGTTTCCTTTAACAACGTGTTGCCAAAAAATTACCTATTTTGTAAACTTTGTAAAGTTTTTTGTATGTTAAACATATTTTTAAAGAATTTTTGATAACTTAATTTTAAAATTTGAAAAAGTACTATATCCTACAATTTTCACTCTGGCCACTAAACCTGACAATAGACTGACACTTGCCAATTTACATCACATACAGGATTACAATAGAAGATACCACCTCTATAGATAACACCACTGACCCATCGTGACATCGCTACTGACAACAGATGATGTCATAGCTTATCTCCCTGCACCAGACTATTGCTGCCTATGGCCATGACCATGCTGTAAAGCAGGTCACTAAGTGCTGTTAACGCAGCAGAGGAGAAGCTCAGGCAAGATGGCCGCCCCCATAATCATGGACAGAAAATAGAATAAAAAATCTACAGTCAGAAAATAAAAGCAGATTAGTAAAAAAAAAAGTGAGAGGTTTCACTAGAAAGATAAATTGGCGACACATTCCTTTTAAGCTAGGTGTCCCTTTAAGAGGAGAGACGTCCTGTAGTTTCCTGCCCCTTTAAGCAGCTGGAGGTCTCCTTTTCAGAGCTGTCTGCTGGGCAGTGCGGCCCTTGAAGTTCTTCCTGCACAGGCCTGGCGGCTGTTTGATGGCGGCGGCGGTGCCGGTTACCTGCCGGTCAGTGGCCATATGCACATTTTAATTTCTCCACAGGGGGCGACAGAGGCTTTCATCATCCGATCCTCACCCCCGAGCAGGAGGACCGTCCCATGGGAGCCTCAAAGTCCTCCAGTCTGTCATGTCACATCTGAGATTCTGATGACATCTCTGAAGACCCTGGGCCCAGGAGGAAGGAGTCCTCTCCCCCGCTGCAGTCCTCACTTCAAGGGGTCTCCCCTGCCACAGCCCTCACTTCAAGGGGTCTCCCCCACCGCAGCCCTCACTTGAAGGAGTCTCCCCCGCTGCAGCCCTCACTTCAAGGGGTCTCCTCCCGCCGCAGCCCTCACTTCAAGGAGTCCTCTCCCCCACTGCAGCCCTCACTTCAAGGGGTCTCCCCCGCCGCAGCCCTCACTTCAAGGGGTCTCCCCCTCCGCAGCCCTCACTTCAAGGAGTCTCCCCCACCAGCTGGATGTCATCCATTATTACTGACAACAACCACTCAGCTTTCCTTGATTTTAAGCAACAAGCTCACAAACCCTGCAGTGATATATTACCGAGTCTCATAATACTGCAGATAGGAGTCTGGAAAAGCTGAGTCACAACTAATATGGCTGCCATTACAGATGCCACCCAGCTTTCCCAGAACCCTGAACAGTAAACCTGCAGTGATACATCTAGTCCTAAAAGTACTAAATAAATAGATGGATGAAATCTGGGTGAGCTATAATGGTAGCCATATTTGTTGCCACCCAGCTTTCCCATGATCAGACAGACTCAAAAGGTGTCTTTTTAAATTGGGTAATGTCTCTTTAAGAAGGATGTATTATCTACCCGCCGCTGGTTATAATTAATTACAATTATAATAATTAGCGGCCCCGGGTCAGAGATGACATTGTATAAAATAATAAGGCGCTGTTCACACCGGGGGCGATCATTAATTACTGTTAATTATTATTATGTGATGATGAGGCATTGATAAGGACAGCGATGGGGGCCATGTTGGTTGTCAGTTCCCCCATACAGATGTAGCAGTGTGATCAGTGTATGAGTATGGCGGAGCTGAAGGTCAATCATCTAAATGTAAAACCGCCATATGGATAGACCAGGGATAAACACTGAGCATTGTTTGACATGGTGTATTGGATGGAGTCGCCCTCTCGCCCACTGATCTGTATAATTCAGAGAGGCTGGGGTCACACCAGCGCTGGTTACACACAGAGCCCGGTGGACCCCACTGAGGTAGTTTTCACTATATGGCACTATTATGTAGTGTTGGAGCTGTATAGTACATTGTATGGCAGCATAATTTGGGAACGATATACTGTAGTGTCGTTATGTGTGTGATGTTATGTGTTCCCTGTATGACACTATTACCACTATTATATAGCCAGTGTATAATGCAGTGTATGGCGGTATAATTTGGGTACTATATACTGTAATGTCATTATTTGTCAGCTCCATCCAATACACCATATGTTTCCCGTATGGCACTATTACATAGGTACTGTATAGTACAGTGTGTGGCGGTATAATTTGGGGTGATATTCTGTGTTTCCCGTATGGCACTATTACATAGGTACTGTATAGTACAGTGTGTGGCGGTATACTTTGGGTACTATATACTGTAATGTTGTTATTTGAGTGATGTTATGTGTCCACGGTATAGCACTGTTATATAGGCTCTGTATTGTATAGCATATGGTGGAATTATTTGCTTACTGTTTAGCTCAGTTATTTGGGTGACGTTATGTACTCACTGCATGGCAGTATATCGTACAGTGTGGATGGTATTATTTGGGTACTATATAGCTCAGATACTTGGGTGATGTTATTATGCATTCACTATATTGCATGCACTGTTACTTAGGTACTGTACAATACAGCATATGGCGTTATTATTTGGGTGCTATATGGTTTTGTTGTTTGGTTGATATCATGTGCTCACTGTATAGCACTATTATATAGATACTGTATAATGCAGTGTATGGCGGTATTATTTGGGTGATGTGTGCTCACTGTATGTCACTATTACTAGTACAGTGTATGGAAGTATTATATATAGTTCCATTTTTGACTCATATTATGTGCAAACTTTATGTCACTATTACATAAGTATTATATAGGATAGTGTATGGCGGTATTATTTGGGTGCTATATGGTTTTATTGTTTGGTTGATGTCATGTGCTCACTGTATAGCACTATTATATAGGTACTGTATAATGCAGTGTATGGCGGTATTATTTGGATGATATTATGTGCTCACTGTATGTCACTATTACTAGTACAGTGTATACAGTATTATATATAGTTCCATTCTTTGACCTATATTATGTGCTCAATGTACTGTATGTCACTATTACATAGGTATTGTATAGGATAGTGTATGGCGGTATTATATATAGGTTAGTTCTTTGAGTGATATGTGCTCACTATATGTCACTATTACATAGGTATTATATAGAACAGTGTATGGCGGTATTATATATAGTTCACTTCTTTGACTCATATTATGTGCTCACTGTATGTCACTACTACTAGTACAGTGTATGGCGGTATTATATATATAGGTTAGTTCTTTGTTGATATTATGTGCTGTCACTATTACATAGGTAATATATAGGATAGTGTATGGCGGTATTATTTGGGTATTAGATACCCATCCTATTTATAGTCACCCGTGTCCTGCCCCACTACCCGGCCAGACTATTTCTCCTGGAATGGCACATAGTCCTGGTGGGGGAGGGCAGAATAACGGAGCCGGCTGGCGGTGTACGCACACTACTATCCAACATCCTGACAGATCAAGACAGATTGAGCTGTTATTGCAGCGACTGATGTAAGGATTAATAATTTATCGCCATCCTGTGTATGAATGATGGCTTATTACACAATGTTTCGGAATAAATACTTTAATGGTTTTGTGGATTAAACCCTGGGTGCCGGCCGCATAAATAAGCGATTCCACAAAGACTGCTGACAAATCCAAATGTGATCGCCTGAAATATTTACATGCTGGCACAGGGGTGGAATATAGAAGGGGCAAAAGGGGCAATTCCCATCAGCCCATATCCACCAAGCATGGCCTGGGAGACACTTTGTCACTGGAAGCTAATCGCTATAGTATTATCTAGGCTTTGTATGGCGGTAATATTTGGGTGCTATGAAGCTGTGTTATTTGGATGATGTTATAGGTTCATTCTATGCCACTATTACACAGATATGGCATCTTTATTTGGCAGTGTTTGGTGGTATTATTTAGGTACTATACAGTATAACTCTGTTATGTGAGTGACGTTATGTGTTCATTCTATGCCACTATTACATAGGTATTATATGGCACTTTTATTTGGCAGTGTTTGGTGGTATTATTTAGGTACTATACAGTATAACTCTATTATTTGGGCAATGTTATGTGTTTACCGTATGGCACTATTACATAGGTACTGTATAGTGCAGTGTATGGCAATATTATTTGGATTCTGTACAGTACTATAGTATAAGAGTACTATATAGTACAGTGTATGGTGGTATTATGTGGGTACTATACGGTATAACTGTTACTTGACTGATGATATATGTTCACAGTATGTCATTACATTAGTATTATATAGCACACTGTATTGCAGTATTATTTGGATTCTATATTGCTCTATAAATTGGGTGATGATTTATGTCAGTATTACATAGGTCTGTATAGTACAGTGTATGGTGGTATTATTTGCGTACTATATAGCCATATATTTGGATGATAGTGCTCTCTGTATATGACTATTACATAGGTCTGTATAGTACAGTGTATGGTGATATTATTTGCGTACTATATAGCCATATATTTGGATGATAGTGCTCTCTGTATATGACTATTACATAGGTGTGTATAGTACAGTGTATGGTGGTATTATTTGGGTACTGTATGGCTCTGTTATTCAGGTGATGTTATGTGTTCATTGTAAGGCACTATTATGTAGTTATCGTATGGCACTTTGTTATTGGGCAGTATATATCGGTATAATGGGGGTACTATATAGCTTACTTATATATTCCCTGTATGGCATAGTAATGTATAGTGACACGATTCAGACATAGTATGGTACAATGATATGAGATGTATTATGGTAGTATTATTCTTCATTCACTACCTTCAAAATTATATCGGGGTCTCCGAAGGCAGCTAGACTAAACCCCTATACAAAGACTATATAGAAGATCACATACCCTAAAGCTGGATACATTTGTTCGCAACAATATGGTTGCCACACAGTAAAGTTCCGTCTCCTCGGAGGTGTTGGAGTGCTATACTGAACCCTACTATCCACATATGGGTGCTATACAGTGCTATAGGGACTTTTACCAAGGTTGTCGTCCACCATTTCCCCCCTACACCACATTACGAGCCATGCTGACAGCACTTAACGTTCCAGATTCTCCCATTCCGGTCACCTATTCATCAGTCCATGGTAAATTAACTACTACAAAACATTTCCTAATTCCCCTTGCACAGAACAACAGATAAACAAAACTTCTGAGACATTAAGACAGATCGATAAATATTCCCGCTGCTCGGTCCCATGTATAATCACGCGCTTACCGGTAATGAGGAGAAAATGCTAATCAAAAAAGAAAAAAAAAATTTGGCCGAAAGCCCCAAAGGAGCATCCAAGGACAAAGCACTATGGGTAATGAGGGGCACGGAGGGGTTAATGCACCATTATACTCGAGGTTGTCCTGTTATGTATTTGGTATCCGTTTCATGTATCCCGGTTCCATTTTTCTCCCTGCGTTCCCTCTTCAAAGTCCTTCTCGGTACATCCGACTCCACCCAGTCCGAGTCTTTAGGTGAGAGAGAGAGTAGAGAAATCATTTTAATTAGAGGCTGGGATGACAAAGGAGCTCTGTCTGGGACGGCGCCATCTGCCTGGTAACAGCTGATAATTAATTTTATTTGATATAAAAAAATGCAGCAAATGGGGATTTCGTGCCCATAACAGTAAACAACTTATTAGCAGAATTAGTTAGTAACTGTACGTGGTGATTTAAGGCCGGAGCCGCCGCACTCAGCTCCAGTGCTCATTTATCTCCTGGCAAAGTTGTGCCGTAACTTTTCCAAAAATACCATCCTTGTAATGCAGTTCTGCAGAAATTAGGCTCCGCAACGTGAGGGTTTGTTAATATGGAGAATAATCAGCCATCTGTAGAAGAAAAATGACAGATCTCCTCATGTGCCTTCATCTCAAACACAAGTTATAGATTTGACCACCAGTTCTGGTTTCGAAATAAAGGTTTAGGCCCTGAACCACCAGGTATGGTCCTCAACAAAAAGCTCTAATCCTTGACCATCAGCTCTGGTCTTACATTAAAAGCTTAAGTCCTTATCCACCACCTTCAGTCCTCAAGAAATAGCTTTGGCCCTCAAACGCCAACTAAGGTCCTCGCCAACAAACTCTAGTGTTCAACCAAATGCTCCATTTTTTCAAAAATTAGTCCTCAATAAAAAATAAAAAAGCTCATCTGCCAGCTCAGGTAGTCAACAGGAAACTCCATTCTTCATCCCAGTAGCTCTAAACAAAAAGCATTGGTCGTCAAACATCAGCTCTGGTCTTAAACTAAAAGCTTAAGTCCTCATCCCCAGCTCCAGTCCTGAAGAAAAAGCTTTGATCCTCAACCACCAGCTATAGTAGCTAACCACTAGCACCAGTCCTCAACCATCTACTAAGGTCCTCACCAACAAACTCTAGTCCTCAATAAAAAAAAAAAGTTCTAGTTCTGTAGTGATCTTCATCTGCCAGCTCAGGTTCTTGAAACCCCATTCTTCATCCACAACCACAAGTCCTCAACAAAAAACTTTGGTCCTCAACCACCAGTTCTAGAATACAACAGGGAACCCAAGATCTATCTACCATGTCACATCCTTAACACAAAACTCCAAACCTCATCGTGAATACTATCCCTCAACAAGTTTGGACCTCAACAACTAGATTTGTTCTTAAACAAAAAGCCTCAGTTCTTAGCACCAATTGGTCCTTATCCAGCAGCTCGCAGTCCTCAAGAAAAAGCTTTGCTCCTCAACCATCAGCTCTAACAGCTAACCACTAGCACCAGTTCTCAACCAACGTGAAATAACTCAGTACTCAGCCAAAAAGCTCTGATTATCACAAACTAATCCACTATTTCATACCCTCAACAGAAAGTTCCATACCTTACCTGTGAACATTATTTCTCCAGAAAAGTTCGATCCTCTCACCAGCTCCAGTTCTCCACCAGCAGCTCAGGTCTTCAAGAGAAATCACTCAACTAAAAGCTCTGATTCTCAAAAAGTTCTGGTCCTCAAACAAATGTCATCATTATCCACCAAGTCATGAAGGACAGTTGTTTGTTCTATAGTTGTCCACCCATCAAACTAGTTAATGTGTGAAGATGTTATTCACCAGATATAGCTCTCAATAAAAAGTTTGGTCTTCAGGTACCAGCTCTAGCAAGAGGAAACAATCCAAACCTAATCTGCAAAGTCTAGCCCTCAAAAAAGCTCTGATTCCTAACCACCAGTTCTCATTCTCAAGCAAAAGCTATGGTTGTCAACACTCACTTCTAGTTCTCAGCCAAAAATGTTGGTCCTCAATCACCAGCTTCGTTGTCATCCACCACCTCGGGTTGTCAACAAGAAAGTCCCAGCCTAATCTTCAACTCCTAGCCCTCAATAAAAAGCTCTAAGTTTAAGTCTAATTCTCAAAAAAGATCTGGTTCCTAACCACCAATTCTCATCCTAAGCAAACACTATAGTCATCAATCGTCACCTCTAGTCCTTAACCAAAAGCTTTGGCCCTCAATAACCATCTAAGTTCTTATCCACCACTTAGGATCATCAATAGGAAAGTCCAAGTCTAATCCTCAAAAAAAGCTCTGATTCCTAACCACCAATTCCCATTCTCAAGCAAAAGCTATGGTTGTCAACCCTCACTTCTAGTCCTCAGCCAAAAATGTTGGTCCTCAATCACCAGCTTCGTTGTCATCCACCACCTCGGGTTGTCAACAAGAAAGTCCAAGCCTAATCTTCAACTCCTAGCCCTCAATACAAAGCTCTAAGTTTAAGTCTAATACTCAAAAAAGATCTGGTTCCTAATACCAATTCTCATCCTAAGCAAATGCTATAATTGTCAACCGTCACCTCTAGTACTTAACCAAAAGCTTTGGTCCTCAATAACCATCTAAATACTTATCCACCACTTAGGGTCATCAACAGGAAAGTCCAAGCCTAATCCTCAAAAAAAGCTCTGATTCCTAATCACCAATTCTTATCCTAAAGCAAACGCTATAATCGTCAACCTTCACCTCTAATCCTCAACCAAAAACTTTGGTCCTTAATGACCATCTAAGTTCTATCCACCACTTAGGGTCAAAAACAGGAAAGTCCAAGCCTAATCCTTAAAAAAAGATCTGGTTCCTAACCAACAATTCTCATCCTAAAGCAAACGCTATAGTTGTCAATGTTCACCTCTAGTCCTCAACCAAAAACTTTGGTTCTCATCAGTTCTAGTCCTTGATAATACTTTGCTTTCATTCACCTCCTCTCTTCCTTTGGCCCCAAACCTACACCTTAAGACTTATTGTGGTCCTCAACTGTTTGCTCAAGACCTTGGCCACCAGTGTGGTCCTAAATATCATTTCTAGTTTGGTTTCGACCTTGGGATCTCTTCTAAACAAAATTTGGTGAGTCCAATGGTTGAGATGTAGATATTGGTTTACCTTATGAGCAATATAGAGGGTACTTCAAAAAATTCCAAAAAATTTTAGGGATCTGGCTCGAATTCCAAGATACTATTCAAACCCCTAAGACTTCCTAATCTCACAGGCCCTACGACCAGCTGGTATGAGCCTTTATTTTATCCCTTTGTCTGTAAAACTTGCCTTGCAGTTAAATGTTGACTACCGTTATCTTGTTTTAGTAAATGTTATATGCTTGTGCGCTCCGGATGTTTCAGGGCTGTATCTTCTCCTGTGAGACAATAGTATCCAAGGTGTTGTGATGTTTATTCTTGTCTGCACAATATTACATAAAATGAGTTAAAAAATAAATAAATAGAAAGGCATTGCACAGCGCCACTTGGTGGCCACTGTGGGTACGACACAGATAAACCTTTTGAACAAGGGTTTGGCTGTGGATTTCGGTGATAATTAAAGGGCACTTGCCTCACTGAACATGCATCTGTATAATGCCAGAGGCTATGGGGGCAGCAGAAAAAATCTGGTGCATTTTTGGCACATGTTGACCATGTCCAACCTCATCCTACATAGTCCACTTGTTATGGAATTGGCACTTATGCTATTCCCTAAAGGTAACTGACAGGACCAGCAGACAGGAAGTAAACAAGCTACCTCTAATCCTACACCTTCCCGGTTTGTAGAGTCTAAGGTCACCCCAGGGTCCCAGAACAAGGTGCCAGAAAACAGGTGCAGGCGAAGGATCAAACCAGAAACTCTACGTCAGACAGAAAAAGTAATACATAAGCCATGGTGAAAGCCCGGAGAGTACAGGAAATAAAATAAAGCAGAGGAAATATCAGAAGGCCAAGCCATGGTCAAGTCCAGGAGGTCACAGATTAATCCAAATCAGCAAGAAAAGGGTTAACAAAGAGAGCAAGCCAAAATAAAAAAAACAAGGAATCAGTAAAAAGCAGAGAAAGGTCCTGAGAACATAGAGCCAGAAAACTAATGTAATCACAGGCACCGGAGTATAAAAAGTGTCAGGTTACACTACCCCCAATGCCCACTGTAGTGTACAAAACACTGTCAAAAAGTAATACAAAGTGTATAAAATGGCTATTGTACAGCACCACTTGGTGGATCCATGGGGAAATGTATAGGTCTGTAATATATATTTTTGTAACTAGATACAAGAAATGAAGGCTCGGGAATCTTTTCATTGAACTTTTAACACCCACAAAAAAATCTGCTCTCTTTACCGAGCATCAAATGTACAGAAACTGGAGGAATTTCAGCATAAATTTGGTTTTGGAAACAATATATTCAGCTCCTATAGAAACCAGCAGCGGAGAGCAGAGTGACAAGCGCACATATGCTGCGTACTATTTATAACAGAGTGTTTCTTCCTCTCTGGTGATCGCAGCAAATGTCACCAGATTATACAGGCGACTGTGACTATGAGCGCAAGTTTTATCGAGAAATGTGTCCAAGATCTGAGAAATTTTGCAGAAGGAAATAAACATAAAGTTCTCAATACTTTGTTTTTTGCTTTTATAATGGAAAAGAGAAAAATGACAAATAATATGTTTTCAGAACAAGAAGTATTCCCAGAGCCGTTGTCACATCTCTACCCCCACTTGTAGGGGGCAACACTGAGCACAGAGGAAAGCACCACCCAGGCTTACCTGTACTGATCCTGAGTTACATCCTGTATTATACTCCAGAGCTGCACTCACTATTCTGCTGGTGCAGTCACTGTGTACATACATTACATTACTTATCCTGTACTGATCCTGAGTTACATCCTGTATTATACTCCAGAGCTGCACTCACTATTCTGCTGGTGCAGTCACTGTGTACATACATTACATTACTTATCCTGTACTGATCCTGAGTTACATCCTGTATTATACTCCAGAGCTGCACTCACTATTCTGCTGGTGTAGTCACTGTGTACATACATTACATTACTTATCCTGTACTGATCCTGAGTTACATCCTGTATTATACTCCAGAGCTGCACTCACTATTCTGCTGGTGCAGTCACTGTGTACATACATTACATTACTTATCCTGTACTGATCCTGAGTTACATCCTGTATTATACTCCAGAGCTTCACTCACTATTCTGCTGGTACAGTCACTGTGTACATACATTACATTACTTATCCTGTACTGATCCTGAGTTACATCCTGTATTATACTCCAGAGCTGCACTCACTATTCTGCTGGTACAGTCACTGTATACATACATTACATTACTTATCCTGTACTGATCCAGAGTTACATCTTGTATTATACTCCAGAGCTGCACTCACTATTCTGCTGGTACAGTCACTGTGTACATACATTACATTACTTATCCTGTACTGATCCTGAGCTACATCCTGTATTATACTCCAGAGCTGCGCTCACTATTCTGCTGGTTCAGTCACTGTGTACATACATTACATTACTTATCCTGTACTGACCCTGAGTTACATCCTGTATTATACTCCAGAGCTGCACTCACTATCCTGCTGGTGCAGTCACTGTGTACATACATTACATTACTTATCCTGTACTGATCCTGAGTTACATCCTGTATTATACACCAGAGCTGCACTCACTATTCTGCTGGTACAGTCACTGTGTACATACATTACATTACTTATCCTGTACTGACCCTGAGTTACATCCTGTATTATACTCCAGAGCTGCGCTCACTATTCTGCTGGTACAGTCACTGTGTACATACATTACATTACTTATCCTGTATTATACTCCAGAGCTGCGCTCACTATTCTGCTGGTGCAGTCACTGTGTACATACATTACATTACTTATCCTGTATTATACTCCAGAGCTGCGCTCACTATTCTGCTGGTGCAGTCACTGTGTACATACATTACATTACTTATCCTGTACTGATCCTGAGTTACATCCTGTATTATACTCCAGAGCTGCGCTCACTATTCTGCTGGTGCAATCACTGTGTACATACATTACATTACTTATCCTGTACTGATCCTGAGTTATATCCTGTATTATACTCCAGAGCTGCGCTCACTATTCTGCTGGTGCAGTCACTGTGTACATACATTACATTACTTATCCTGTATTATACTCCAGAGCTGCACTCACTATTCTGCTGGTACAGTCACTGTGTACATACATTACATTACTTATCCTGTATTATACTCCAGAGCTGCGCTCACTATTCTGCTGGTGCAGTCACTGTGTACATACATTACATTACTTATCCTGTACTGAGCCTGAGTTACATCCTGTATTATACTCCAGAGCTGCGCTCACTATTCTGCTGGTGCAGTCACTGTGTACATACATTACATTACTTATCCTGTACTGATCCTGAGTTACATCCTGTATTATACTCCAGAGCTGCGCTCACTATTCTGCTGGTGCAGTCACTGTATACATACATTACATTACTTATCCTGTACTGATCCTGAGTTACATCCTGTATTATACTCCAGAGCTGCACTCACTATTCTGCTGGTACAGTCACTGTGTACATACATTACATTACTTATCCTGTACTGATCCTGACTTACATTCTGTATTATACTCCAGAGCTGCACTCACTATTCTGCTGGTACAGTCACTGTGTACATACATTACATTACTTATCCTGTACTGATCCTGAGTTACATCCTGTATTATACTCCAGAGCTGCACTCACTATTCTGCTGGTACAGTCACTGTGTACATACATTACATTACTTATCCTGTACTGATCCTGAGTTACATCCTGTATTATACTCCAGAGCTGCGCTCACTATTCTGCTGGTGCAGTCACTGTGTACATACATTACATTACTTATCCTGTACTGATCCTGAGTTACATCCTGTATTATACACCAGAGCTGCGCTCACTATTCTGCTGGTACAGTCACTGTGTATATACATTACATTACTTATCCTGTACTGACCCTGAGTTACATCCTGTATTATACTCCAGAGCTGCGCTCACTATTCTGCTGGTGCAGTCACTGTGTACATACATTACATTACTTATCCTGTACTGATCCTGAGTTACATCCTGTATTATACTCCAGAGCTGCACTCACTATTCTGCTGGTGCAGTCACTGTGTACATACATTACTTATCCTGTACTGATCCTGAGTTACATCCTGTATTATACTCCAGAGCTGCGCTCACTATTCTGCTGGTACAGTCACTGTGTACATACATTACATTACTTATCCTGTACTGATCCTGAGTTATATCCTGTATTATACTCCAGAGCTGCACTCACTATTCTGCTGGTGCAGTCACTGTGTACATACATTACATTACTTATCCTGTACTGATCCTGAGTTACATCCTGTATTATACTGCAGAGCTGCACTCACTATTCTGCTGGTACAGTCACTGTGTACATACATTACATTACTTATCCTGTACTGATCCTGAGTTACATCCTGTATTATACTCCAAAGCTGCGCTCACTATTCTGCTGGTGCAGTCACTGTGTACATACATTACATTACTTATCCTGTACTGATCCTGAGTTACATCCTGTATTATACTCCAGAGCTGCGCTCACTATTCTGCTGGTGCAGTCACTGTGTACATACATTACATTACTTATCCTGTACTGATCCTGAGTTACATCCTGTATTATACTCCAGAGCTGCACTCACTATTCTGCTGGTGCAGTCACTGTGTACATACATTACATTACTTATCCTGTACTGACCCTGAGTTACATCCTGTATTATACCCCAGAGCTGCACTCACTATTCTGCTGGTGCAGTCACTGTGTACATACATTACTGTCTATTCTGCTGGTGAAGTCTGGAGTAGAGATGACACTTTCCAGACCACTTAGCAGGGCCAGAATAAGCAATGTTGGGAGATTTCAGCTCTGAAGTTCCATAATTGTAAATGAAGCTAAACAGTATAATACAGACTGTAATCCATATTTTTAAGTAGATTAATTCCTGTATATCTGAAAAGTGCTCCAAGGTGGACAATCCCTTTAAGGACACTTTAATGAAGACTTCAGTTGTCTCATCTATTACTAAAGTCAGCGCTAGACATTTTCTTCCATAACCATCATAAAACTGTGACCCGAAGGAAAGTGCAAAATGTGAGTCCCAAGAGAATGAAGACGTCAATACAACAACTCCCAGCATCCTCCATGTTGCATCTTTAATTAATAGCGTTCTGTGATCCGGAGCGGCGGTGTTACATGTCTACGTTGTACCAGCACCGCCTGTGTATACAGCACGCACCAAAATAGAAGTGATGACGTCAGCAATGGACATGGCTTAAAGGGCCAGACACTGCTGAGGAGACTGAGAAATCATATAATAATATTACAATACAATGCGACAACTCCAACCCCGCAACACACCAGAGTGCAATGTGAACATATCCCAAAAAACACGAACCACTCCAGGAGTACCATGTACTGACACTCGGGGTACAGGGTAATGACAGGCTGATACTTGGGGTACAGGATAATGACACTGACACTTGGGGTACAGGATAATGACGCTGACACTTGGGGTACAGGATAATGACACTGATACTTGGGGTACAGGATAGTGACACTTGGGGTACAGGATAATGACACTGACACTTGGGGTACAGGATAAGGACACTTGGGGTACAGGACAATGACACTTGGGGTACAGGACAATGACACTGACACTTGGGGTACAGGATAATGACACTGACACTTGGGGTACAGGATAATGACACTGATACTTGGGGTACAGGATAATGACACTGACACTTGGGGTACAGGATAATGACACTGGCACTTGGGGTACAGGATAATGACACTGACACTTGGGGTACAGGATAATGACACTGACACTTGGGGTACAGGATAATGACACTTGGGGTACGGGATAATGACACTGACACTTGGGGTACAGGATAATGACACTTGGGGTACGGGATAATGACACTGACACTTGGGGTACAGGATAATGACACTTGGGGTACAGGATAATGACACTGACACTTGGGGTACGGGATAATGACACTGACACTTGGGGTACAGGATAATGACACTTGGGGTACAGGATAATGACACTTGGGGTACAGGATAATGACACTGACACTTGGGGTACAGGATAATGACACTTGGGGTGCAGGATAATGACACACTGATACTTGGGGTACAGGATAATGACACTTGGGGTACAGGATAGTAACACGCTGACACTTGGGGTACAGGATAATGACACTTGGGGTACAGGATAATGACACTGACACTTGGGGTACAGGATAATGACACTTGGGGTGCAGGATAATGACACACTGATACTTGGGGTACAGGATAATGACACGGGGGGTGCAGGATAATGACACACTGATACTTGGGGTACAGGATAATGACACTTGGGGTACAGGATAATGACACTCGGGGTACAGGATAATGACACTGACACTTGGGGTACAGGATAATGATGCTGATACTCGGGGTACAGGATAATGACACTTGGGGTACAGGATAATGACACACTGATCCTTGGGGTACAGGATAATGACACGCTGGCACTTGGGGTACAGGATAGTAACACGCTGACACTTGGGGTACAGGATAATGACACACTGATACTTGGGGTACAGGATAATGCCACTTGGGGTACAGGATAATGACACACTGATACTTGGGGTACAGGATAATGCCACTTGGGGTACAGGATAATGACACACTGATACTTGGGGTACAGGATAATGGCACTTGGGGTACAGGATAATGACACACTGACACTTGGGGTACAGGATAATGACACTTGGGGTACAGGATAGTAACACGCTGACACTTGGGGTACAGGATAATGACACTTGGGGTACAGGATAATGACACTTGGGGTACAGGATAATGACACTTGGGGTACAGGATAGTAACATGCTGACATTTGGGGTACAGGATAATTTTTTGTACTGTGTAGTGTAAGTTTTTGAAGTCTTCCACCATGACGGAGTTAAGCAGCGCCCCCAGTACTTACACATGGCGCTCCTTTCCGCCTCCTCTCTCGCTGACAGATGTTGTGGGTCTCATCTAATACCTGCTCAGATGGTAATGAGGAGGGTCTCGCTGTCACATTACACAGGCAGATAATTCTCTCTCTTGTACTACAAGTGCCGGTTCAGGCCCCGGATATAAATACCCGTCTTACACGGTAGATATGATTTGGGTGTCTCAGGTGAGGTCGCTCTTCGAGGTTCAACCACCCGGATAAATGACTGGGAGGTTTCCGGTTGTGACAAGATGGAGGAAAGTTCTAACATGAGCAGGATGAGGTGAGCGAACACTTACTTAATACTTACCTGGGGTATGAGAGAGGAGAATCTGGTCTACAGCTTGGGGCATTCATAAAGAAGAAGGGGCCCATAGAAGACATTACAATAAGTGTCATTGTGCCAAAACATGACTCCCATTTCAGGTCACGAGCACCATAGGCACTTTCAGCTGTCACACTCCTCCCAATCTGTAGAAGAGTGAAGCTTGGTGTAACCCCAATGTCCGCTTACCCTTAAACATTTAGAGTTTGTGCAGCTTGAGAACCCCTTGGGTCATTGGACTATTCTGACTAGCGCCCCTCAGCCATATGTGAGCGTCTATGGTGTATAATCGGTCTAGGGTACATTGTGACTAAAATGTAGAGCCGGCGACTACTTAAAGGGTTTGTTAACTATTGGGAAGCTAATGAATAGCCTAGCCTGCTGAGCACATACAGCTTAGTTGTTACAATCTCTTAAGGGCACATACAGCTTAGTGGTTACAGTCTCTTAAGGGCACACACATCTTTGTTGTTATAGTCTTGGGTGGGCGCACCCAGCTTAGCGGTTCCAGTTTCTGATGGGCACATAACGCTTAGTGGTTATATTCTCTGGAGAGCACAAACAGCTTAGTTGTTACAGTCTCGGGCCAGCACACATAGCTTAGTGGTTACAGTTTCTGGATAGCACACACAGCTTAATGGTTACAGGCTCTAGCAGGCATACATAGCTTAGTGGTCACAGTCTCTGCCAAGCATACACAGCTCAGTGGTTACAGTCTCACAGTCTCTGATGGGCATACAGAAAAGTTACAGTCTCTGGCAGGCACATACAGTTTAGTGGTCACACACACAGCTTAGTGGTTGCAGCCTCTACCTAGCACACACAGCTTAGTTGTTACATTCTCTGGTGGGCACACACAGCTTAGTGGTTGCAGTCTTTAGCAGGCACACACAGCTTAGTGGTTGCAGTCTTTAGCAGGCACACACAGCTTAGTGGTTGCAGTCTTTAGCAGGCACACACAGCTTAGTGGTTGCAGTCTTTAGCAGGCACACACAGCTTAGTGGTTGCAGTCTTTAGCAGGCACACACAGCTTAGTGGTTGCAGTCTTTAGCAGGCACACACAACTTAGTTGTTACATTCTCTGGTGGGCACACACAGCTTAGAGCTTGTAATCACTGGCTAGCACACACAGCTTAGTGGTTGCAGTCTTTAGCAGGCACACACAGCTTAGTGGTTGCAGTCTTTAGCAGGCACACACAGCTTAGTGGTTGCACTTTCTGGTGAGAGCACACAGCCTAGTTGTTACAGTTTCTACTAGGCACACACATCTTAGTGGTTACAATCTTTGCTGCAAGTTACAAAGCCACACCTCTGATCAAGGAACTAATCGATCCTGGCAGTCCCAAGTAAGTGACTGATCGGACTGATGCTGATCGGATCCGAACCCACTTATTTGAGAGCCACCCATATGACTTGTCACCTAACACTCACTGTACACATTAAACTGCTTTCCCATTAACAACATAAGGTGTTCCCATCCGTTTCTTGTACAGTCATGGACGCTATTGGGGATACTTTTCGGAATTCGGAAACGTTTTGCAACTTTGCATAGAAAATTATAATGTTCCACTAAAGGCAAACGCCCTAATATCAAATGAAACCATGTAATTCTGAATTAAATGCAAAACACTAAAATTCAACTATCTGCAGAATAAAACTAGTTACCTACGGGTGTGGTTAACCTAAGAAGTAGACTGAAATCCCAAGGCAAGTTGGTGGGACAATGAATAAATCTGGAGTGAGAGAAAACTGAAGTATTAAAAAACAAAGCAGGAAAGCAAAAAACCTTCAAAAATTTAGATGATTAATGAAAAAAACAAAAAGCAGGGTCTCGAGGATGGAAGAATTTCATTGAGGCCATCATAGATGAACTGGGTACAACTGATCTGTCCAAGAACGCTAAGGTGAAGACCAGAGATGGGCGAACCTCTGAACATTCTGTGTTTTTAATTTCGAGTTTGAATGGTTCTTCCCAAATATTTTTTTCAAGTTGAATAGTTTGTCATGAACTGCTAGTGAAATTACTCTACTCTTCAGTAAAATAGGTAGAGGCCCAGGGGTAATGTGGGTAAATAACAGATATACTCACCTTCCTTCAACTCTTCTGGGCATCGTTGTGGTGGTCCAACGCTCCCTCAGGGTCTGACCTCTTCCAGCCTTCTGGATGACATCATGCACTCCGGGGTCACCTCTGAGAGCAGTACGCCCAATTACATCCCAGGGCAGTGACCCCTGGGTGCATGAAGTCACCCAAGAAGCTGAAAGAAGACCCAGAGGGAGCACTGGATGCCCAGAGAGAAGGAGAGTATAACAGTTTTTATGTTTTTTACACCTCCCATGAGCCTCCCCCTATTATACTCCGAAGAGCCTGGAGAGACTCCATAGTCTAATAGTTTCACATCTGGTCCATGGGTGATGAACTCCGAAAGTTTTGGGTTTGACCCTAACCTGAAACTTTTGGAAAATTCAGGTTGAATCTGGTTTGATCCTTATTGGTTCTAGTGAAGATGGTCAGTCCAAAGAGGATTCAGAGAACAAAGCCATATGTGAACCTACATCATTAACATAAAGGGGGCAAAAAGAGACATTGGATGAGCAAAATTGGTGGAAGCACATTATCTGTAGGGGTTGAAGTAAGAGATCCTAATCTGGTAGCGATGGGTGAAAATATGTGACAGAGTAGGAGAAGAGCGAAGAACCCAGCAGGTATTGTGGTTCGGGCATGTATGTCAGTAGATGGTGTTGGCCACCTGTAATCTATGGCACATTGACCGCAAAAAAACAAAAACAATGACACCATCTTCGAAAAAAGTTACCTTCCATCAGTAATCTCTCCCAATAATTGGCCATCAAAGGTTCCCACCACCATCTAGAAAGGATTCGGGAAACAACTTGTGCTTGGCTCCTTGTGTCCTCCAGCCAAGTAACCTCCAAACAAGTCTCCTCCGCCATATTTACATCCTTTGTGCCCCACAACACTTGTTACCAGCTGAGGCTCATCGTATTTACATTCAGATCCAGCATTATCCCAGAAAGCAGTTCCGGAGAGGACGGCGCGGTGACAGTAATGTGCAGAATTGGGCTTTAATGAACCTCCTCTCGGTTTTTCCTTCCTCGCTGTCAGGTGTTGAGTTTTTAGTTATTCTTTATTTTGTTCGTAATTTTATTACATTTTTTTTTCTGCTTTTGGTGGCTTAAAGTCAGTATTCTAATACAGGAGTGTAGCTAGAGGCGGTGTAAGCGTAGAGGTCACACCCCGAGCCCGGAGGCCTGCGCTGCCACATAGACAGACAGCAGTATGTTAAATAGTACATGGCGGGGGGGATGTTACATGGCGGGGGGATGTTACAGGACTAACACTGGGGTCCTGGAGATACAAGTTAGGCCCCCGATCTAATATCTACCTGGAGCTCTGGCAATTCTAAGAAGATGTGAAATATAGATGTAATAACCATTTATTTGGAAGAAAATCTCATCTAAAATACCATATCGAGAATGACAGGTAAGAATAGCGAATGGTGAAAGATGATAAAATGTGACATGAATAGTTTATGATACAGAGGTGAAGATGAACTAATATATACCGTATACCAAGATGACTACTCACTACTTTCCAACATTATTTTATAGTTTGCACAATCATAAATATTTCATTCACTGTGTACATACATTACATTACTTATCCTGTATTATACTCCAGAGCTGCACTCACTATTCTGCTGGTGCAGTCACTGTGTACATACATTACATTACTTATCCTGTACTGATCCTGAGTTACATCCTGTATTATACTCCAGAGCTGCACTCACTATTCTGCTGGTGCAGTCACTGTGTACATACATTACATTACTTATCCTGTACTGATCCTGAGTTACATCCTGTATTATACTCCAGAGCTGCACTCACTATTCTGCTGGTGCAGTCACTGTGTACATACATTACATTACTTATCCTGTACTGATCCTGAGTTACATCCTGTATTATACTCCAGAGCTGCGCTCACTATTCTGCTGGTGCAGTCACTGTGTACATACATTACATTACTTATCCTGTACTGATCCTGAGTTATATCCTGTATTATACTCCAGAGCTGCACTCACTATTCTGCTGGTACAGTCACTGTGTACATACATTACATTACTTATCCTGTATTATACTCCAGAGCTGCACTCACTATTCTGCTGGTGCAGTCACTGTGTACATACATTACATTACTTATCCTGTACTGATCCTGAGTTACATCCTGTATTATACTCCAGAGCTGCACTCACTATTCTGCTGGTGCAGTCACTGTGTACATACATTACATTACTTATCCTGTACTGATCCTGAGTTACATCCTGTATTATACTCCAGAGCTGCACTCACTATTCTGCTGGTGCAGTCACTGTGTACATACATTACATTACTTATCCTGTACTGATCCTGAGTTACATCCTGTATTATACCCCAGAGCTGCGCTCACTATTCTGCTGGTGCAGTCACTGTGTACATACATTACATTACTTATCCTGTACTGATCCTGAGTTACATCCTGTATTATACTCCAGAGCTGCACTCACTATTCTGCTGGTGCAGTCACTGTGTACATACATTACATTACGTATCCTGTACTGATCCTGAGTTACATCCTGTATTATACTCCAGAGCTGCACTCACTATTCTGCTGGTACAGACACTGTGTACATACATTACATTACTTATCCTGTACTAATCCTGAGTTACATCCTGTATTATACTCCAGAGCTGCACTCACTATTCTGCTGGTGCAGTCACTGTGTACATACATTACATTACTTATCCTGTACTGATCCTGAGTTACATCCTGTATTATACTCCAGAGCTGCACTCACTATTCTGCTGGTGCAGTCACTGTGTACATACATTACATTACTTATCCTGTACTGATCCTGAGTTACATCCTGTATTATACTCCAGAGCTGCACTCACTATTCTGCTGGTGCAGTCACTGTGTACATACATTACTTATCCTGTACTGATCCTGAGGAGCTGGTTCTTTACTGCCAAAGCTGTAAATCTATGATGTAGTCATCTCAGGAGCTTGTTCTTTACTGTAAGAGCTGTGGATCTGTGGAATAATCACATTAAGAGCTGTGCTATAGAGGCGAGCTAGGTTTTCTGACATGATAAATGATACATATGGTTTGTTTGCAGTCACCACTAGGGGGAGCCCACTGAATATTGAATTATACTACTAGAAATAATCTCCTCAGGACTATATAGTTCTGTATACAATGGGCTCCCCCTGGTGGTAGTTTATGGTAACTGATATGACAGTGACGTTATCACTGACCCCTGCTGGTCAGAAGAGGTACTGAAGCAGCTGTGCTTAATATAAGACTATAATGTACAAGTGGATATGGGCAGTATAAATCAGACGCCTGCTTTCCTCTTGCTTGGCACAGAACCCGCTACGCTCCAGCACAATATGTTTTATTACAACTAGCCTCATAAGCACTGAATGGGGCAGCCGAGTGTCGCTCCTGGGAAAAGCCATTTTTCCTAGCACTTACTATAAAGTGCCTTTAATGAGCCTTTAATTAACTTGTAACAATGTGTCTGTGGCAAGGTGATTCCATCCTGAAATATTCTTTCTTCCCCGGCTATTGATATTCCGCTAACCTGCAGCTGAGACATTCACATTGAATGAACCTTGGGCTGTCAGTGACGGCGAGGGACAATGAGCCAATGGATCGGGAACATTCATCTGTTACTGTGTAAGAGGGACGTGCGCGCCTAGAATTTACCGCAAGTAATTGCAGAAATCTCCGGAAATCTGCAAAAATAATTGCAGTCTCACTTGTGTTTAGGGCTCACCAGAGTATTACGGCTCAGCACAATCTCTAAGTAATATGGCACCCCTAGCGCTGTATGGCACTGCCGCGTCTCCGCATCCTGCAATTACATACGGAATATGACAGACAGTAGATGTGGGCATGCTCCATGAAATGTCAGTAGTTTTCTGTAAAAACAGGCACCATGGGGTGTCTATGGCTCTATGGAGGCACAATATGGCGGCACATGGAGTCCTTATGGCTTCATATTACACAGAGAGGTACAAATATAGGGTGTCATAATACATATGAGACACCACTAGGCAGCACACAGGATGACTATAGCTCCACACTACAATATGGCGGCACATAGAATACTACCGTATGTAGAGAGGAATCATATGGCAGTTCTACAATGTGTTTGGAGGCATCATACAGAATGACTATGACTTGATAATATGCACAAGACACCATTGGCAGCAGACAGGGTGCCTATGGTTTCACACTACATATGGCGGCACAATATGGCGGCACATGTGTTTTTATGACTCTGTACTACAATAGTATGGCACATGAAGTACTATGTATAAAGGCATTATATGGCAGTAGTATGGTTTTGTAATGTTTAGGGAATCACGTTGTGGTCTCTTTTTTAGAGAATCCACACCCATATGTCTAGCATGTCACAAAATTGTAGCCTAAACTAGATGAGCCAAGATGTGCCAAAGATGGAGCAGATTGCACCAAAGATGTGTCACGTTTACGCCCAGTGTCTAGTCATAACCACGATAGTAAATTTGCGGCAGAGTATCTATAGTTCTATTGTGTATGAAGACACGATATGGTACAAAGAGTGCCTATGAGTATAATGGAGGCTCAAAATGGCAGCAGATGGAGTGGCGGTGACTCTACTATGTAAGGAGGTATCATATGACAGCATAGTACCTATGGCTCCCTACTACATATACAGTCACCATATGGTAGCACACGGAGTGCCGGTGGCTCTTTACTATGTAAGGAAGTTTGATGTGACACCATGGTCACCATATGGCAGCACATGGAGTGTCTATGACTCTGTAATATCTATGGCGGCCCATTTCGTTGTCACAAAGAGTGCCTACAGCCCCCTGCTACATGCAGAATTACTTTATAGTGGTCCACATAAGGAGGTTTCTCTGTACAAGCCCCGTGCATGTGGCCTAGGTCTTACTTTCAGAGAACCTTTTGAGGAGAACCAAATAGACATCATACATGGTGCCCAGTAGATCATAAAGACTGTAGCCTTGTGACCTGCACTGACCAGAGGTAATACTCGGCAGAAGTGGACCAGGTAGGATGGACAAAAGCTTCCTAACTGGTCCAAGGAGACAAGGTAATTCGATGGTACGGTATAGCATGGCACGTCTCGGCTCAGCTTGGCTCGATTCGATGAGGAGAAAGGAGAAGTTCTTCACGTCTTCAAGGAGCTGATCATGGAAAGCTGTTTTAGCAGTCTTGTGCAGAAATGTTGATACCTGACTTATATTTATGAAGCTCATCTCGCCTCGGGCTCGCAGCAGCCGCTATTTATCAGTGGAACAGGTAGGGAGGCAAATTGGTGTTCTCTGACAACTTGGGTTTATGGATGGGACAGGAAGCAACAAGGTTCTGTCAGACGTAGCCTCTCTGTCCACAGTAAAAGATACAAATCTTCATACACGACTAGAAGAGCAGCTCATCCATAGGGAGAAGGTGACAAGGAAACGGCGCGCTCTTCATCACGAATGGGACGGGGTGCCTCCATATTCTGTACATGACCTCACAGCGTGATAAGTGGTCACTTTGGAAAGGCATAGAAATAACACATTTGTTTTCCTTCTGGCTGGACGGAAAATTTATGTGACAGCCGGAGCCACCGTGGAAAGAGATGAGGAGAACATTTTGGAAATAGATGTAATAACAAGTAGCTAGGTAGCAAGACTTTCATGGGGCTCACTGGAGAATTTAGGTTCTTGATCTTCAATTTTGAGCCATAAAATCAATAAAATTGATGGAGGTCCCCCGACGTCAAGAGCTGTTTGTCATGGTCATCACCGACACATCAAGATATCCATACCAGGTGGTGTAGGGTGGCGTGTCAGTAGTGTCAGACAGAGATTCTTTGGGCTCACCGAAGAAAAGATTCTAGGGGCCCACCTTTCGACAACTCCTGGGAAACAGATCATGGTAGCCTTCAGGTTAGGGTATCTTCTGCTGGACCATTATCGTGCTTGAGGCTGGGCCCACCAGAGGATTCTCTTCTACTTTGATGGACTAGTCTGACACTGCATGTCACTATTAGTGGGTGAACTGGTTTGTATCAAGCAGGCTTATTGTGAATTTTCTACGAAACCTAAAATTTTTTGGGCTCACCTTGCATAAATCCATTAAAGTTGATTATTATACTCTAGGTTATTTTGGAAGCCAAGAAAGTGGTATGAAAATCAATAAAAGATTTCCACACTTTTCCTGAACTCCGCCACGGCATCCTCCGGTGTTCTGGTCTCCTTCCCAGGTAGCCTTCCATCTTCTCTGGCTCCCGGGTCATGGCTGAGATCTGTGTTTGGGCCTCAGTGGTCACTTGGGAGCGTCAACTTGATCTAAATTTGACAATACATATGCACAATAAGCACAATGACGTCAACGTCCACCACGTGACCACTGAGACCCACTCAAAGTTCCCGGGAGTAACCTGGAGGCCTTTGATGTCAATGCCCCCATTTGACTTTTGAGGCCCAGTCACAGGCCTCAGTGGTGACCTGGTTGCGAAGAAGATGATAGACCGCCATTGAAGAAGACTGAAATACCAGAGGATTCCACACCGGAACCCAGGAAAGGAGCAAATTTTTATTTCTTTAATTTTAACACACCTTCCCTGGCCTCTGACCACCATCCATGTCCAGTCACTAGCAAGAGTTGATATCTGGGGCACAAAGTCTTCTCCTCTCCACCTCAGTGAGGTGCTACCACCTGTCTAATGCCTTCCTGTTACCCCTACCTGAGGTCAAATCACTTATTAATAGGGAACCACATAACAAAGTGCTTGCCTAGTTACCAATTCATTGACGATAATGGAAGCTCTATGAGGAATTAATGTTGCGTTACCAACCTGGACTGTCATGTGGATGTTCCCATGTCCGGGGCTTCCTCTTTTTGTACTAGGTAGGCTACTAAAGCATATGGGAGTAAGATACACAGAAAAGGAGACCGGGAAGAGTCCATGTTGTATACAGACGGGTGACAGGATGACTAGTTAACCTCAAAAATAGATATCATTGCAAATTTTTGACCTCGGGTTGCAAAAGGAATAGCATGAACAACAAATGCTATGCAGATAGAAGAGAACGGGAACATTTATAAGAACTTGGAAATACGAGGAAGACTTTCATAGGAGATATGATATTATTCCACATCGATGCACCATCATCCGGCGTTAATAACAGACTCCATACTGTTTCTATAGAAATGATGGACACTTATCTAAAAAGAAAATTCTTGTGGTTGAGCATAGAGACGCACGTCACTCTGACGTCTTAAACGGCTTAATCTTCATCCTTTTATCCACAGAGTGATCTTTTTCCCTTTTCTTTCAAGGACTGTTTCCACTCTTGTTTAACAAAATTATGCTCTACAGGAGCGCGGCAAATCACCGCTAATTTTATTTAACAGCACTTACACCAACACAGCGGCAGGAAAGTTAGGAGTGGACTTAATTAAAACCTAATGCAGACAGGACATCCTCACCTTGTCAGCAGGGGCCGAGTGAAATCAGAAAGGACGGAGAACAATACAAGAAGAGAATCCATAAATGGGGCAGAAGCAATTAATCGGGTTACTCTGGTTCTATCAAAGACCCCCAAGTCGGTGGCATTGTCAGGAGGAGCGTAGAGCCCCGATTCTCAAGGAGCTTTACTTCAAGGCAAAAAACACTAGACGAGAATAGAGAGAAGAAAGCGCCAATGATCAGAGACAACCCATGGCCTCCAGACAACTAAATAAGCATACAAGATGCCAACCCGTTTCGCACACAATATAATGAGGAGAACGCGTCTTGTTACGAGTAAATTCATAATGTGTATTTTCAAGAAGGTGAATTTAATACAATGAACACAAGGTTGAGGACACCAACCCCGTAGACTGAACTGCAGGAGATCTTCTATTCAAAACATCTCTATGGATGGCGCTTCCTCGACACATTTTTCTGCTGTTTAGACTTTTTTTTTTTGGAAAGTCGGACAAAATATTTATTTGGAGGAACCATCTTTTCAACAAAGACGTCCATTTAACTTTAAAGGAGATTGAGCTCGGTGGCTTTCATTTTAGAAATCTATGGGGGTCACTTTTTAGTGGTCAACCAAAGTTGGTCTATGCCAAGGAAACTAGGTTCTTTTTAGATTATCATAAGTCTTATAGAACTAACCACAAAGATATATCCTCAGAAGTATGTTAAATAACAGGGGTACTGGAGAGGGAGCTAGATAAAGGTGGAGAACAATAGGCCGATCTACTGTGGAGACATCGATGTGGCCAAATTAATACATAGGTGCGCAACCATGTACAACTCATATCTGGTAGGGTGATATGCTGAAAACATGTTTGTGCTGGAGTGACTGTCCTTTCCAAAGACTACTCACTCAAGCTGGTAGATGTCTCAGGGTGTTGTATTGATCCCTGGGATACAAAATCTTTAAAAAGAAGGGGTGAAGATAGGAGGAACCTTAGCCTGATGACCTTGGCTCTCACTGACTGAGTTAACTTGTTAGGATTGCCCCATTTCTACTCTTTCTTTTTCAAGACTAGAACTTCTTCCTTCCCCGAAATGTGTATTTTATTCTAGGGTAGTTAAAGACTCAAAAGCAATTCGGATGAAAACCTCGGTCTTGTAATGTTTCTTCAGAATGGTCTTCCTTGCGACGGTTACACTTGGAGAATTTGATATGAACCATGAAGTGTTCAATGATGCTACATACAATCTCCATCTCTCCCCACATCCTGCCAGATGCCACTCCATCCATCAATCTTTTATTTTTGCAGAGTGGGGGCCCCGCATCTCTAGTTTTCATTAGATTGATATATGACAAATGGTAGCACAGCTCGGAGGGGATTTATTAACTTGAAGAGATGTATTGAGGCTGAGATAGAAGCCTGTTTTCTTCCAGGCATGGAGATGGCAGCAGAGGATGAGTAATGAACGTCTCCTCTCTGCTATTAGGGAGTTTCTAGTCTTACATTCGTCTCCACTGTTGAGTACGAAGCTCTCGGTGTTATCTCTCACAGGACAAAGACTTGATGCCGACCAAAGTGTAGGTGATGATTCCTTCATCAATCTTTACAAACTGTAGTATAGGTGTCTTCTGAAATACATCTCAGGACGTAACACTGATAGAGAGTTTGTGACCTTCACATTTTTAGCAAAAAGGTCATCGGTGCCAAACCTCTCCAGAAGAATAACTGTTTGAGAAGACCACCCTTCATCTAGACTAATGTCTTCGTTGACATATATTCACATCCCTTATTTCTTAGGTATATTGGCCTGGTCTTTGATAGGGAAACCTCATCCACACGACCATCCAAAATTCCTGTGAATAAATGTCTTCTAGGGACATGGTCCTCTCAAAATAAAGGCCAACAGAAGATACGAAGTTGAACATTTGCCTTGATGGTCTTAATGGGGATGGTCTGCTTAAAGATTTGGTCATTTTGAGAGGTTTCACTGTAGATGTCCCAACAGAACCAACTTGTGTAAGATGGTGATCATTTCCCGATCTGAAATGAGGCATTAAAGCTACCCAGAAATAATAAGGATATCTGAGAACCCATTGCACACTCACTCACCCAGAATTTCCCCATTCTTCATCCTTACCAACCTTCCCAGTCATGGTCACCAATAGAAATATCTGGAGCAGATGTAAAGTCTGGAACAAGACGAGGGGTCATCTAACTACAAGTACCTGGTGACAAATCCAAGGGGTTAAGACTTAGGCAGACTATCGATATCTGTTTGCCAAATGCTAGTTCGGCAGCTACTATGCCTCCAGAGTGCATATGCCAGAGAAGGAAAGTTGATGGGCCCTATATATAAGATGGCCAGCTGGTCCTACCAAGATTGTCGGATTTGGTTGACACTAATCTAATGTGTATAACTATCTTTAGGCAAAGTGTAAGGCAAGGCTAAGGTCAAGATCATAGTCAGGACAAAACATTAGCGAACCATCTCAGAAGGCCCGTACCTCATACAAAGGCAAAAGGGTATCCAGACAGAATGGGACAACCATCATGGAAACCTGTTGCAGCAGATCGAGGCAAGTGATAGGCATGGTTTGAGTAGGCCAAGATGAAGAACAAACTTATTTATCTCTACCATATTATATATTGGAAATTATCTATGAAAATAGAGGATTTCCACCATAATCAGGTGAATATGGCAAGACTAGATACAGAAGAGCCGGCACTGAGTCTCAAGCCCATTCGTTTCTCTCGGTTTGGTGCTGGTTTATCCTCAACCTGAAATCTGACGCAGTTGTAGAAGTTTTCTCATTCTTTTGAACCTTTCCTGTCATGGTCACCAAAGTAGCCACAAGTGGGATTGTCTAGAGCAGAGGCAAAGTTTGGAACCAGCCCAATAGGAGCCACTATGTCTGCTATGGTGGAATTTCCACCATTGGCCAGGAGTCTAACTACAAGAACCAGGTGACAACTCCAATAGACTAAGACTTAAGCTGGCCATACTCTTCAGATATCTGTTGGCCAAATGCTAGTTCGGCAGACAGCTACACCTCCAGAGCTATACCTTGTAGGGTTGAAACAGTTAAAGAGTCGATTTAGCTCCTGTCATGGTAATGCGGGCACCAGACGCACCAGTTATATCAATTAGTGCTTCGTGAGTCAATATTTTACAATTAACAAGATACAGAGATTGATGTCTCCATTCGCAGAAAATGGCTGCTCAACGTCGGCCGCACCTCAGTGATTCTCTTAATAAACATCAGAAGATTGAGTGTCCATGGAAAAAGAGGAGCGGGGAAGACATCGTAAATCTTTATGAGAAGGAATTAGCTCTGAGTAAAGTGATCATTGGTGATCGACCCTTGTACCATTATTATGTGTAGGGCTCTGACAGCAGTAGATAACACCACCCTGTCATAATAGACTGTTGGTCAGAATGAACCGGATGTTCTACCATAGTCCTATGGAAAATATAATATAGTATAAATTGTGGAACAATGACTTGACTGAGACATGATGCTTTCCCTCAATGGGATGCTCTACTGGCATTGAGCAGACATCCAATAACCATAAACTTCTGAAGCCTAACATAACAGGACAGACAATGACCAAATGTGCTGAAAGACAACATCAATGCATGCGGAATACTGCGACTATAGAATGGCGAGACGGAAATCAGCGGCATATTAAGTAACAATAGAAATGAGCAGCTCGTTCAATGACAATGTAGTAGTGAACAGAAACAAGTCAAGATATAACAATATAACCTGGAGAGGAAACCTGACAGGACATTCAGTGAGTACTGAACGCTGAAGTGGACCACAACGGGACATTCATTATAGTGGTGGTAAATATACAATAGAGTGAAACTGACTGGTGACAGCAGGGTATACAGTACGCTATATACTGGGTGATAGTGATAATAGAAAGTGCACTGCAATGATATTGGACATTAGTGATAAAAAGTACACTAGAGAGATATTGTGGATTAGTGATAGTAGAATGTAAAATACCGTGATATTATACATTAGTGATAGCAGAATGTACACTACAGTGATATTATACATTAGTGATAGAATGTACACTACAGTGATATTATACATTAGTGATAGAATGTACACTACAGTGATATTATACATTAGTGATAGAATGTACACTACAGTGATATTATACATTAGTGATAGAATGTACACTACAGTGATATTATACATTAGTGATAGCAGAATGTACACTACAGTGATATTATACATTAGTGATAGCAGAATGTACACTACAGTGATATTATACATTAGTGATAGAATGTACACTACAGTGATATTATACATTAGTGATAGGAGAATGTACACTACAGTGATATTATACATTAGTGATAGCAGAATGTACACTACAGTGATATTATACATTAGTGATAGCAGAATGTACACTACAGTGATATTATACATTAGTGATAGAATGTACACTACAGTGATATTATACATTAGTGACAGAATGTACACTACAGTGATATTATACATTAGTGATAGCAGAATGTACACTACAGTGATATTATACATTAGTGATAGAATGTACACTACAGTGATATTATACATTAGTGATAGTAGAATGTACACTACAGTGATATTATACATTAGTGATAGAATGTACACCACAGTGATATTATACATTAGTGATAGCAGAATGTACACTACAGTGATATTATACATTAGTGATAGAATGTACACCACAGTGATATTATACATTAGTGATAGAATGTACAGTACAGTGATATTATACATTAGTGATAGAATGTACACTACAGTGATATTATACATTAGTGATAGCAGAATGTACACTACAGTGATATTATACATTAGTGATAGAATGTACACTACAGTGATATTATACATTAGTGATAGCAGACTGTACACTACAGTGATATTATACATTAGTGATAGAATGTACACTACAGTGATATTATACATTAGTGATAGAATGTACACTACAGTGATATTATACATTAGTGATAGTAGAATGTACACTACAGTGATATTATACATTAGTGATAGTAGAATGTACACTACAGTGATATTATACATTAGTGATAGTAATATGTACACTACAGTGATATTATACATTAGTGATAGCAGAATGTACACTACAGTGATATTATACATTAGTGATAGAATGTACACTGCAGTGATATTATACATTAGTGATAGGAGAATGTACACTACAGTGATATTATACATTAGTGATAGAATGTACACTACAGTGATATTATACATTAGTGATAGTAGAATGTACACTACAGTGATATTATACATTAGTGATAGTAGAATGTACACTACAGTGATATTATACATTAGTGATAGAATGTACACTACAGTGATATTATACATTAGTGATAGAATGTACACTACAGTGATATTATACATTAGTGATAGCAGAATGTACACTACAGTGATATTATACATTAGTGATAGAATGTACACTACAGTGATATTATACATTAGTGATAGAATGTACACTACAGTGATATTATACATTAATGATAGAATGTACACTACAGTGATATTATACATTAGTGATAGAATGTACACTACAGTGATATTATACATTAGTGATAGTAGAATGTACACTACAGTGATATTATACATTAGTGATAGAATGTACACTACAGTGATATTATACATTAGTGATAGTAGAATGTACACTACAGTGATATTATACATTAGTGATAGTAGAATGTACACTGCAGTGATATTATACATTAGTGATAGCAGAATGTACACTACAGTGATATTATACATTAGTGATAGAATGTACACTACAGTGATATTATACATTAGTGATAGTAGAATGTACAGTACAGTGATATTATACATTAGTGATAGAATGTACACTACAGTGATATTATACATTAGTGATAGAATGTACACTACAGTGATATTATACATTAGTGATAGTAATATGTACACTACAGTGATATTATACATTAGTGATAGAATGTACACTACAGTGATATTATACATTAGTGATAGCAGAATGTACACTACAGTGATATTATACATTAGTGATAGAATGTACACTACAGTGATATTATACATTAGTGATAGTAGAATGTACACTGCAGTGATATTATACATTAGTGATAGTAGAATGTACACTACAGTGATATTATACATTAGTGATAGTAATATGTACACTACAGTGATATTATACATTAGTGATAGGAGAATGTACACTACAGTGATATTATACATTAGTGATAGCAGAATGTACACTACAGTGATATTATACATTAGTGATAGAATGTACACTACAGTGATATTATACATTAGTGATAGTAGAATGTACACTACAGTGATATTATACATTAGTGATAGCAGAATGTACACTACAGTGATATTATACATTAGTGATAGAATGTACACTACAGTGATATTATACATTAGTGATAGAATGTACACTACAGTGATATTATACATTAGTGATAGCAGAATGTACACTACAGTGATATTATACATTAGTGATAGAATGTACACTACAGTGATATTATACATTAGTGATAGAATGTACACTACAGTGATATTATACATTAATGATAGAATGTACACTACAGTGATATTATACATTAGTGATAGAATGTACACTACAGTGATATTATACATTAGTGATAGCAGAATGTACACTACAGTGATATTATACATTAGTGATAGAATGTACACTACAGTGATATTATACATTAGTGATAGTAGAATGTACACTGCAGTGATATTATACATTAGTGATAGTAGAATGTACACTACAGTGATATTATACATTAGTGATAGTAGAATGTACACTACAGTGATATTATACATTAGTGATAGTAATATGTACACTACAGTGATATTATACATTAGTGATAGGAGAATGTACACTACAGTGATATTATACATTAGTGATAGGAGAATGTACACTACAGTGATATTATACATTAGTGATAGAATGTACACTACAGTGATATTATACATTAGTGATAGTAGAATGTACACTACAGTGATATTATACATTAGTGATAGTAGAATGTACACTACAGTGATATTATACATTAGTGATAGAATGTACACTACAGTGATATTATACATTAGTGATAGAATGTACACTACAGTGATATTATACATTAGTGATAGCAGAATGTACACTACAGTGATAGTATACATTAGTGATAGAATGTACACTACAGTGATATTATACATTAGTGATAGAATGTACACTACAGTGATATTATACATTAATGATAGAATGTACACTACAGTGATATTATACATTAGTGATAGAATGTACACTACAGTGATATTATACATTAGTGATAGTAGAATGTACACTACAGTGATATTATACATTAGTGATAGAATGTACACTACAGTGATATTATACATTAGTGATAGTAGAATGTACACTACAGTGATATTATACATTAGTGATAGTAGAATGTACACTGCAGTGATATTATACATTAGTGATAGCAGAATGTACACTACAGTGATATTATACATTAGTGATAGAATGTACACTACAGTGATATTATACATTAGTGATAGTAGAATGTACAGTACAGTGATATTATACATTAGTGATAGAATGTACACTACAGTGATATTATACATTAGTGATAGAATGTACACTACAGTGATATTATACATTAGTGATAGCAGAATGTACACTACAGTGATATTATACATTAGTGATAGAATGTACACTACAGTGATATTATACATTAGTGATAGAATGTACACTACAGTGATATTATACATTAGTGATAGTAGAATGTACACTGCAGTGATATTATACATTAGTGATAGGAGAATGTACACTACAGTGATATTATACATTAGTGATAGAATGTACACTACAGTGATATTATACATTAGTGATAGTAGAATGTACACTACAGTGATATTATACATTAGTGATAGTAGAATGTACACTGCAGTGATATTATACATTAGTGATAGTAATATGTACACTACAGTGATATTATACATTAGTGATAGAATGTACACTACAGTGATATTATACATTAGTGATAGAATGTACACTACAGTGATATTATACATTAGTGATAGTAGAATGTACACTGCAGTGATATTATACATTAGTGATAGCAGAATGTACACTACAGTGATATTATACATTAGTGATAGAATGTAAACTACAGTGATATTATACATTAGTGATAGCAGAATGTACACTACAGTGATATTATACATTAGTGATAGAATGTACACTACAGTGATATTATACATTAGTGATAGTAGAATGTACACTACAGTGATATTATACATTAGTGATAGGAGAATGTACACTGCAGTGATATTATACATTAGTGATAGGAGAATGTACACTACAGTGATATTATACATTAGTGATAGAATGTACACTACAGTGATATTATACATTAGTGATAGAATGTACACTACAGTGATATTGTACATTAGTGGTAGTAGAATGTACACTGCAGTGATATTATACATTAGTGATAGTAGAATGTACACTACAGTGATATTATACATTAGTGATAGTAGAATGTACACTACAGTGATATTATACATTAGTGATAGTAATATGTACACTACAGTGATATTATACATTAGTGATAGAATGTACACTACAGTGATATTATACATTAGTGATAGCAGAATGTACACTACAGTGATATTATACATTAGTGATAGAATGTACACTACAGTGATATTATACATTAGTGATAGTAGAATGTACACTGCAGTGATATTATACATTAGTGATAGTAGAATGTACACTACAGTGATATTATACATTAGTGATAGTAGAATGTACACTACAGTGATATTATACATTAGTGATAGTAATATGTACACTACAGTGATATTATACATTAGTGATAGGAGAATGTACACTACAGTGATATTATACATTAGTGATAGCAGAATGTACACTACAGTGATATTATACATTAGTGATAGAATGTACACTACAGTGATATTATACATTAGTGATAGTAGAATGTACACTACAGTGATATTATACATTAGTGATAGTAGAATGTACACAAGTATGGAATTAGTAATAGTCGAAAGTGCATTAGAGTGACACTGAGCATTAGTGAAAGCCCCTTTGACCTGGATGTGGTGCTGACCTGACTTCTGAGACCTTCTGGAGTTCTCGTGTGTCAGAAGACCTCCATACTGTAAGTATCACTAATTAGGTTCTATAGCACATAGTACTTTGGTGCCACGCTGTATTGTGAGGCCATTTCACGGTGTATTTTGATGTATTAATCTCTCATCTTTCAGTTTTCCTCGTACAAAAGACGTGAGATAAGAAAGCTTCAGCTCTCACCACAGCAGGAACCGAATCAATAGCTGCAACGGAAGGAGTATTATTTGCAATTAGCTATGGATCAGGTGAGGACATCACATCTCCAGCCTGGAGATCTTGGCAGCCTTCTTACACTACTAGCAGCAGGTTCCAAGACGTGGGAAGAAGTCAGATCTGTTCATCCCACACAGTCTGTCCTCCTTGGCTCATTTTCTGCCGCCATAATTGCATTGGACAATCTTCTTACTTGGTTATTCCACTTTCAGTCTCTTCCTCCGTATACTGCCATAGTCATAGTCCTCAAACGCCAAATAAAATGAGCCTTTATGATCTGGTGGTGGCCTCCGTTGGTGGCAAATGTGTAACAACTAGAGATGGGCAATCCTCAAGATTTGGTTTTGTGAGGTTCACCCACCAATTTAGTTTCAGACCGAACTTGTCTCTTCAAGTGTTATTAAAGACGACAAGCCCCTTGTGACCTCTAATCTTGTCATGGAAGAGACCTGAAGAGGACCAAAGACACCAGGGAATGCATACTGGATACCGAGAGTGAGCCCAGGAGAGGTGAAGGAAGGTGAGTATCAGTATGTATTATTTATCTGTGCCTTCCTTGGTCCTCCAAAGTATAAAAACCCAAAAAATTTCAGGTTCAGCCTGGATCATTAAGAAATGGTTCTCTCATCTCAAGTAAGAACCCACAGATAAAGACCATGTAAAAAATGTCCTGACCACACTGAAGATGTCATCACTAAAAGAGCTAGATTTACACCAGTAGAAATAGGAGGCAACGTAATGTTCTGCAGGCCTATGCCCTTTACTAGCCACCCTTAATATGGTTGTCCACTAGTCGTACTTACTACATTTGGTTGACTTGTAGACCAGTCACATGTCTTTTGGGTTATGTTGTCACAAAGTCACGTTCCCTATTATTGGTTGTTTTCTAGTGACATTTCCATTATTTGGTTAATGTCTACTTGTCACACCGGCTATGCTCGGTCTACTCACGTGTCTTCTTTTTAGTGGACCTGATGACTAGTCATGCTTCGTATGGTTGTCTACCTATCTCCAACTCTTTTGTGTGGTGGATCTGTTGGCTAGTCACAATCCTTTGTTGGGTAGTCACTTTTGGTTGGGTTGTCTTCTAGTCACATTTCTTGTTTGGTTACCTGCTAGACATGAGATCATTGGTTAACGTGTCTACTAGGCACAGTAGCTATCTTTGGTTGGCATCTTTACTAGTACCACTTGCTATACTTGGTTGTCTAATGGTCACATGAGCTATACTTGGTTGTATACTCGGTACACTTGCTATATTTAGTTGGGTACACTTGCTATATTTAGTTGTTAACTCGTTACACTCGCCATGCTTGGTTGTCTACTGGTCATACCTACTATGCTTGAATGTCTTCTGGTCACACTAACTATTCTTGAATGTCTTCTGGTCACACTTGTTATGGTTGGTTGTTTATTGGCCACACTAACTGTGTTTGGTTGGTTTGTCCAAAAGTCACACCCACTATGTTTAGTTGTCCTATCTACTGGTCACACTTGCTATGTTTAGTTGTCTATTAGTCATACTTGCTATGTTTAGTTACTTTGTCTACTAGTCATACGTGATGTTTAGTTCGCATTTCCACTGGTCGCTTTTGCTATGCTTGGATGGTTTGTCTACTGGCCACATTTACGATGTGTAGTTGGGATCTCTATTGGTCACACTTCCTATGTCTAGTTGGCCTCTGAATTGCTCACTCTTGCTATGCTTGGTTGGTTTGTCTACTGGTCACATTTACATTCTGTGGTTGGGATCTCCACTTGACTCTCGCTGTGTTTGCTTGTTTACAGGTTACACTTTCTCTGTTTAGTTGGCATCTCCTCTGGTCACATTTACGATGTGTGGTTGGGATCTCCACTGGTCACTCTTGCCATGTTTGGTTGGTTTGTCTCAGGTCACATTTACATTGTATGGTTGGGATCTCCACTGGTTACGCTTGCTGTGTTTGGTTGGTTTGTCTCTTGGTCACATTTACTTTGTATGGTTGGGATCTCTACTGGTCACAATTGCCATGTTTGGTTGGTTTGTCTCAGGTCACATTTACGTTGTATGGTTGGGATCTCCACTGGTCACTCTTGCTATGTTGGGTTGGTTTGTCTCATGGTCACATTTACGTTGTATGGTTGGGATCTCTACTGGTCACTCTTGCCATGTTTGGTTGGTTTGTCTCAGGTCACATTTACGTTGTATGGTTGGGATCTCTACTGGTCACTCTTGCTATGTTGGGTTGGTTTGTCTCAGGTCACATTAACATTGTATGGTTGGGATCTCCACTGGTCACACTTGCTATGTTGGGTTGGTTTGTCTCATGGTCACATTTATGTTGTATGGTTGGGATCTCTACTGGTCACTCTTGCTATGTTTGGTTGGTTTGTCTCCTGGTCACAATAACATTGTATGGTTGGGATCTCCACTGGTCACACTTGCTATGCTTGGTTGATTTGTCTGTTGGTCACATTTACGATGTGTCGTTTGACCTCCACTGGTCACTCTTACCATGTTTGGTTGTGTTGTCTCCTGGTCACATTTACGTTGTGTGATTGGGATCTCCACTCTTCACACTTTCTATGTTTAGTTGGCATCTCCAATGGTCACATGTCATGCTTTCTTGTCTTGTCTACTAGTTACAGTTATGTGGTTAACAGATCCACCATCACTATGCTTTGAGGACTTGTCTATCAGCCACCGTTACTAGAAATTTAATTAAATTCTCCACTATATCGGAATACCGTGACCAAGATAGAGTGACATGTTGGCACCCACTCTGTCTTGGTGCACCCACGTTATGTGGCCCACCAGCCCTGGTGGAATTCTACAAAATGTTCAGTAAGGAACTTTAAATGACTGGTTCTCACCAGCTTCAGAATTTCATCTGATTTTCCCTCTGCCCGGCGCACAGCATACTGCCACCTGAGATGCCAGGATGAATAAATCTCCTTGGTATTTGGGAGCAGTCCAGATCACGTAGTGAATGTCCTAAGTCAAGGTATTGTGAGTGCTATTGTTTCAGTATATTGATTGTCCTCATCGAGTCATACTCCCTGCATGTCCTCCTGGTTTATTGTCATCAGCTCCATCCTAAAGGAAGACAGCGCCCCCTAAGTACCACATACATCCACTACATCCCCCAACAGCCGGAAATATAACTTTTATTATTTTATGAATAATACACAAGTGTGACCTGGTCTGTGAAACAGCAGAGCTGAGATTTCCCCAGAGATTTAATGGAAATACTGACATATTACAGAGCAAGAGCCTGCACCGCCCCAGGGAGCTGCACTTACGTCCGAGAGCGGAGGACATTAAAAAAAGAGCAAGAAATGTGTATCCATCTTCTCAAAAATAACACTAAGGGGAAGTGTTAATATTATACCAATAAACGTCAGTCTTATACATTGTAGTACACATATTTATGTATATATGTATATGTCTATAGGGGTGGTATTATAGTACTTTTATCAAGTTATAGTTATAATTATATTCTTGTACATAGGAGCAGTATTATAGTAGTTATATTCTTGTACATAGGGGGCAGTATTATAGTAGTTATATTCTTGTACATAGGAGCAGTATTATAGTATTTATATTCTTGTACCTAGGAGCAGTATTATAGTAGTTATATTCTTGTACATAGGAGGTAGTATTATAGTAGTTATATTCTTGTACATAGGAGCAGTATTATAGTAGTTATATTCTTGTACATAGGAGCAGTATTATAGTAATTATATTCTTGTACATAGGAGGCAGTATTATAGTAGTTATATTCTTGTACGTAGGAGCAGTATTATAGTAGTTATATTCTTGTACATAGGGGGCAGTATTATAGTAGTTATATTCTTGTACATAGGGGCTGCATTATAGTAGTTATATTCTTATACATAGAGGGCAGTATTATAGTAGTTATATTCTTGTATATAGGAGCAGTATTATAGTAGTTATATTCTTGTACATAGGAGCAGTATTATAGTAGTTATATTCTTGTACATAGGAGCAGTATTATAGTAGTTATATTCTTGTACATAGGAGCAGTATTATAGTAGTTATATTCTTGTACATAGGAGGCAGTATTATAGTAGTTATATTCTTGTACGTAGGAGCAGTATTATAGTAGTTATATTCTTGCACATAGGGGGCAGTATTATAGTAGTTATATTCTTGTACATAGGGGCTGCATTATAGTAGTTATATTATTGTACGTAGGAGCAGTATTATAGTAGTTATATTCTTGTATATAGGGGCAGTATTATAGTAGTTATATTCTTGTACATAGGGGGCAGTATTATAGTAGTTATATTCTTGTACATAGGAGGCAGTATTATAGTAGTTATATTCTTGTACGTAGGGGCAGTATTATAGTAGTTATATTCTTGTACATAGGGGGCAGTATTATAGTAGTTATATTCTTGTACATAGGGGCTGCATTATAGTAGTTATATTCTTGTACATAGGAGGCAGTATTATAGTAGTTATATTCTTGTACATAGGCGGTAGTATTATAGTAGTTATATTCTTGTACATAGGGCAGTACTATAGTAGTTATATTCTGGTACATAGGGGCAGTATTATAGTAGTTATATTCTTGTACATAGGAGCAGTATTATAGTAGTTATATTCTTGTACATAGGAGGGCAGTATTATAGTAGTTATATTCTTGTACATAGGAGCAGTATTATAGTAGTTATATTCTTGTACATAGGAGTAGTATTATAGTAGTTATATTCTTGTACATAGGGGCAGTATTATAGTAGTTATATTCTTGTACATAGGAGTAGTATTATAGTAGTTATATTCTTGTACATAGGAGTAGTATTATAGTAGTTATATTCTTGTACATAGGAGGTAGTATTATAGTAGTTATATTCTTGTACATAGGAGCAGTATTATAGTAGTTATATTCTTGTACATAGGAGCAGTATTATAGTAGTTATATTCTTGTACATAGGAGTAGTATTATAGTAGTTATATTCTTGTACATAGGAGCAGTATTATAGTAGTTATATTCTTGTACATAGGGAGCAGTATTATAGTAGTTATATTCTTGTACATAGGAGCAGTATTATAGTAGTTATATTCTTGTACATAGGAGCAGTATTATAGTAGTTATATTCTTGTACATAGGAGCAGTATTATAGTAGTTATATTCTTGTACATAGGAGCAGTATTATAGTAGTTATATTCTTGTACATAGGGGGCAGTATTATAGTAGTTATATTCTTGTACATAGGGGCAGTATTATAGTAGTTATATTCTTGTACATAGGAGCAGTATTATAGTAGTTATATTCTTGTACATAGGAGTAGTATTATAGTAGTTATATTCTTGTACATAGGAGGCAGTATTATAGTAGTTATATTCTTGTACATAGGAGGCAGTATTATAGTAGTTATATTCTTGTACATAGGGCAGTATTATAGGAGTATTCTTGTACATAGGAGCAGTATTATAGTAGTTATATTCTTGTACATAGGAGTAGTATTATAGTAGTTATATTCTTGTACATAGGGCAGTATTATAGTAGTTATATTCTTGTATATAGGAGCAGTATTATAGTAGTTATATTCTTGTACATAGGAGCAATATTATAGTAGTTATATTCTTGTACATAGGAGCAGTATTATAGTAGTTATATTCTTGTACATAGAAGCAGTATTATAGTAGTTATATTCTTATACATAGGGCAGTATTATAGTAGTTATATTCTTGTACATAGGGGCAGTATTATAGTAGTTATATTCTTGTACATAGGAGTAGTATTATAGTAGTTATATTTTTGTACATAGGAGGCAGTATTATAGTAGTTATATTCTTGTACATAGGAGCAATATTATAGTAGTTATATTCTTGTACATAGGAGCAGTATTATAGTAGTTATATTCTTGTACATAGGAGCAGTATTATAGTAGTTATATTCTTGTACATAGGAGCAGTATTATAGTAGTTATAGTCTTGTACATAGGAGGTAGTATTATAGTAGTTATATTCTTGTACAAAGGAGCAGTATTATAGTAGTTATATTCTTGTACATAGGAGTAGTATTATAGTAGTTATATTCTTGTACATAGGGCAGTATTATAGTAGTTATATTCTTGTACATAGGAGTAGTATTATAGTAGTTATATTCTTGTACATAGGAGTAGTATTATAGTAGTTATATTCTTGTACATAGGGCAGTATTATAGTAGTTATATTCTTGTACATAGGAGCAGTATTATAGTAGTTATATTCTTGTACATAGGAGTAGTTTTATAGTAGTTATATTCTTGTACATAGGAGCAGTATTATAGTAGTTATATTCTTGTACATAGGAGCAGTATTATAGTAGTTATATTCTTGTACATAGGAGTAGTATTATAGTAGTTATATTCTTGTACATAGGAACAGTATTATAGTAGTTATATTCTTGTACATAGGGGCAGCATTATAGTAGTTATATTCTTGTACATAGGAGCAGTATTATAGTAGTTATATTCTTGTACATAGGAGGTAGTATTATAGTAGTTATATTCTTGTACATAGGAGTAGTATTATAGTAGTTATATTCTTGTACATAGGAGGTAGTATTATAGTAGTTATATTCTTGTACATAGGAGCAGTATTATAGTAGTTATATTCTTGTACATAGGAGCAGTATTATAGTAGTTATATTCTTATACATAGGGCAGTATTATAGTAGTTATATTCTTGTACATAGGGGGCAGTATTATAGTAGTTATATTCTTGTACATAGGAGAAGTATTATAGTAGTTATATTCTTGTACATAGGAGCAGTATTATAGTAGCTATATTCTTGCACATAGGAGGTAGTATTATAGTACTTATATTCTTGTACATAGGAGCAGTATTATAGTAGTTATATTCTTGTACATAGGAGCAGTATTATAGTAGTTATATTCTTGTACATAGGAGGTAGTATTATAGTACTTATATTCTTGTACATAGGAGCAGTATTATAGTAGTTATATTCTTGTACATAGGAGCAGTATTATAGTAGTTATATTCCTGTACATAGGAGCAGTATTATAGTAGTTATATTCTTGTACATAGGAGTAGTATTATAGTAGTTATATTCTTGTACATAGGAGGCAGTATTATAGTAGTTATATTCTTGTACATAGGGCAGTATTATAGTAGTTATATTCTTGTACATAGGAGCAGTATTATAGTAGTTATATTCTTGTACATAGGAGTAGTATTATAGTAGTTATATTCTTGTACATAGGGCAGTATTATAGTAGTTATATTCTTGTATATAGGAGCAGTATTATAGTAGTTATATTCTTGTACATAGGAGCAGTATTATAGTAGTTATATTCTTGTACATACGAGCAGTATTATAGTAGTTATATTCTTGTACATAGAAGCAGTATTATAGTAGTTATATTCTTATACATAGGGCAGTATTATAGTAGTTATATTCTTGTACATAGGGGCAGTATTATAGTAGTTATTTTCTTGTACATAGGAGTAGTATTATAGTAGTTATATTTTTGTACATAGGAGGCAGTATTATAGTAGTTATATTCTTGTACATAGGAGCAATATTATAGTAGTTATATTCTTGTACATAGGAGCAGTATTATAGTAGTTATATTCTTGTACATAGGAGCAGTATTATAGTAGTTATATTCTTGTACATAGGAGCAGTATTATAGTAGTTATAGTCTTGTACATAGGAGGTAGTATTATAGTAGTTATATTCTTGTACAAAGGAGCAGTATTATAGTAGTTATATTCTTGTACATAGGAGATAGTATTATAGTAGTTATAGTCTTGTACATAGGAGTAGTATTATAGTATATTCTTGTACATAGGAGCAGTATTATAGTAGTTATATTCTTGTACACAGGAGCAGTATTATAGTAGTTATATTCTTGTACATAGGAGCAGTATTATAGTAGTTATATTCTTGTACATAGGAGCAGTATTATAGTAGTTATATTCTTGTACATAGGAGCAGTATTATAGTAGTTATATTCTTGTACATAGGAGCAGTATTATAGTAGTTATATTCTTGTACATAGGAGCAGTATTATAGTAGTTATATTCTTGTACACAGGAGCAGTATTATAGTAGTTATATTCTTGTACATAGGAGCAGTATTATAGTAGTTATATTCTTGTACATAGGAGGTAGTATTATAGTAGTTATAGTCTTGTACATAGGAGTAGTATTATAGTATATTCTTGTACATAGGAGCAGTATTATAGTAGTTATATTCTTGTACACAGGAGCAGTATTATAGTAGTTATATTCTTGTACATAGGAGCAGTATTATAGTAGTTATATTCTTGTACATAGGAGCAGTATTATAGTAGTTATATTCTTGTACACAGGAGCAGTATTATAGTAGTTATATTCTTGTACATAGGAGCAGTATTATAGTAGTTATATTCTTGTACATAGGAGCAGTATTATAGTAGTTATATTCTTGTACATAGGAGCAGTATTATAGTAGTTATATTATTTGACATAGGGGACAGTACATATTTTGGGAGTTCCTATCACTATCTGTATTGAAGAACATAACTTCAACTTTATACCAACCCACATGGCTGATAACAGTTAACAATAGTCTGCATACACATCAGAGTACACCACTGAGCGGTATATTACAACAGTATTAGTGTGCTATTTTATATTCCATGGAGCAGGTAACATTCGCTATGCGCTTTGTTCCTGGATAATATATGTGTCAGTGTTTTCAGGTAGAAGTGCCGCCTTTTGTTCCCTTTCATGTGCAGTATTTGATGATCACACATCCGGACATGTCGCCCGCGGCCGATTCATCTATTATTTGATTTTTAAACCATTTCCAGACAAACAAGTAATTAGAAGAAAAAAAAAACAAATGATTTTTGCCGAAAATAGAAGAATTGTACAGAGTATGTAGAGATGGAAGGGGCAACGGAAGTGGTGGAAGAGATGGGTTAGCATTTGTCCAGGTTACAGGACCACCAGCTTAATATATGTCTCAGTGTGAAAAAAAAGGGATAAAAATATTTTATTTTTCAGATTTCCATCCCAGGATAATGTTAATGGTTCTCCTCTGATACCATCACGATGTGCCCAGATCATACATGCCGTAGAGATCAATAATATAGACTATATACAATTCATAGCATTCTATTCTAGATACTTGCTGCCACCACTACATGGAGCTTAAGGGGTCAGAATAAAGAGTTTAAGGTCTGCATAAAGCCATATATATGCCACAGGTGTTGATCCAGTCCAGGAGAATCCGTATGGGATATGAGGCTTGGTAGCGAGACTAGGCCCAAGATGGCGGCTGGACTCGCTGGCCTCTCCTGAGCTTCACTCAGTCTGGTCATGGTAGCAAGTTCTCTTTTCCTCAAACCCAGGATATAAGATGGTGGCAATAGTCTTTCTCCCAGGGCACTTTCTTGTGACTGCTCCTGCCTGATGGTGGTTGGGGTGCCCAGAGTGGCAGATACAACTAAGACAGGAGGCAAAGAAACAGTAACAGGTTCAGCTCCATTCTCTCTTTACTTAAGTTTCTAAGATGGCAGACAACCCCTTTAAAAGTTAGTAAGGTAACTAAAGTCAGTGAACCTGGAGCTCAATTGTGATATGTGTGTGACATTTTTACTGGGCCTCATAACTATAACTAGGTCTATTAAGCTTACAGCTGGGCCTGGCACCTTTGAGTATGTCTACACCCGTCAGCCTGGGCATTGTAGATAATTTGTAGAACTGAGGAAGGAGGGAACACTATAGACGTGAAACTAGAAGACCTGCTAACCATGGGAGAACCATCTCTCCTGCTCCAGGGGAGTGGCCTCAGGAAACTGTACCTCCATTATTGGATGACTATTTGCAGTGAAGAACTGTGAGATATTGGCAAAGTTACCACTGTCATCTGGTCCCTTTAATTCTGCACCGCACCATCATGGGCATCTCAGCCACCATCAGACAGCAGACATCAGTACAGGGTGTTCCTTGGGGGAGAATTACCACTATCCACACTGCAGGTCCTCTCATCACTGCCCCAGCCCTGAGGTCTACCAGAGGTAGAGACTAGTGATGGGCGAACCACATGAGATTCTTTTTGTGAATATTGTGAGGTTCGTCCTCAAATTTTATTTTAGACAGAACTTGTTCATCTGAACCAGAAGTGTTATTACACTGTGGCTCCACCATAGCGTCCTGTCTTCTTCCCCAGACTTCCCCGGTGTCTTCCAGCCTCCTTGTTGACATCAGCGGCCCCAGGTCAGCACTCTCTTCTTCCAGTCTTCATTTCGCTCCTCTTCCAATGTGGTGTCTCTCCCTCTCATTCTTCTTTGCTAGTTTTCATGCTCTCTCATCCTCCTATGTAGTCTCTCTCCCTTTCTTTCTTCCTTGCTTGACGTCACTCCTCCTTTCTCACACTCCCTCTTTTTCTTTCTCTCTCCATTTCCCTCATCCTTCTATGTGGTTTCTCTCTTACTCTTCCATTCCCTCTTTTTCTTTCTTTCTTAATATCTCTCCCTTGACATCTCTCCTTTCTTCTATCATTCCCTCTCTCTTTCTCTTACCCTTCCATGCTGTCCTTCTCCTTCTCTTCCTTGCTGTTTCTTTCATTCTCTCCCTCTCTAATTTGGTCTCCTCTCATTCTTGCTTGACAGCTTTCATTCTTTCTCACTCCCTCATTTTGTCCCTCTCTCTCTCATCTTCCCTTGTGTTCTTTCTCCCTTTCTCTTTCCCATTCCCTCTCTTTCTCATTCTTGCCTGCCAGCTCTTCTTCCTTCTCAGGTTCCCTCTCTTTTCCTCTCTCTCTCTCACTTTCACTCATTCTCCTGTGTGATCTCTCTGCCTTCTCTCTCTCTCTATCCTCCTCTCATTCTCTTTCCTCTCTCTCTCTTATTTCTTTCTCTCATTCTTGTTTGACATCTATCCTTCCGTCTCATATTCCCTCTTTCTTTTTCTCTCACACTCTCTGTCATCCTCCTATGTGGCATCTTTTCCTCTCTCCCTCTGTTTCTCTCCCCCCTTTCATTCACCCTTCCATGGTCCCTCTACCTATCCCTCATTCCATCTCCTTTTCCAATTCTTGCTTCACTTCTGTCCTTCCTTCTCACATTACCTCTTTTTTTTCTCTTTCTCTCATCCACCCATACTATCCTTCTCTTCCTTGCTGTGTTTCTCTTTCTCTCCTTTTCCTTGCTCTCTCTCTCTCTCCTTCTCGTCCTTGCTGTCTCTCTCTCTCCTTCCCTTCCTGCTCTCTGTCTCTCATCTCTCCCCTTCCCTCCCTGCTGTCTCTCTCTCACCTCTCTCCATCTCTTCTTTGCTGTCTCTCTCCTCTCCTTCTCTTCCTTGCTGTCTCTCTTCCCTTCTCTTCTTTGCTGTCTTTCTCTCTCCTTTTCTTCCTTGCTGTCTCTCTCTCTCGTTTCTCTCCTTCTCTTCCTTCCTGTCTGTCTCTTGTCTCTCTCCTTCTCTTCCTTCCTGTCTCTCTCTCATAACTCTCTTTCTCTTCCTTGCTGTCTCTCTCTCTCTTTCTCATCTCTAGCCTTGCTGTCTCTCTCTCATTTCTCTCCTTCTCTTCCTTTCTCTCTCTCTCATCTCTCTCCTTCTCTTCCTTGCAGTCTCTCTCTGGTCTCTCTCCTTCCCTTCCTGCTGCTCTCTCTCTCTCTTTCTCATCTCTACCTTGCTGTCTTTCTCTCTCCTTCTCTTTCTTGCTGCTCTCTCTCTCTCTCTCTCTTCCTTGCTGTCTCTCTCTCATTTCTCTCCTCTTCCTTGCTCTCTCTCTCGTCTCTCTCCTTTCTCTCTCTCTCTCGTCTCTCTCCTTCTCTTCCCTGCTCTCTCCCTCTCTCTTGTCTCTCTCCATCTCTTCCTTGCTCTCTCTCTCCATCTCTTCCTTGCTGTCTCTCTCTCATTTCTCTCCTTCTCTTCCTTGCTCTCTCTCTCATCTCTCTCCTTCTCTTCCTTGCAGTCTCTCTCTGGTCTCTCTCCTTCCCTTCCTGCGGTCTCTCTCTCTTTCTCATCTCTACCTTGCTGTCTTTCTCTCTCCTTCTCTTTCTTGCTGTCTCTCTCTCTCTCTCTTCCTTGCTCTCTCTCTCTCTCTCTCTCTCTCTCCTTTCTCTCCTCTTCCTTGCTGTCTCTCTGTCATCTCTCCCCTTCGCTTCCTTGCAGTCTCTCTCTCGTCTCTCTCCTTCCCTTCCTTGCTCTCTCTCTTGTCTCTCTCCATCTCTTCCTTGCTCTCTCTCTCCATCTCTTCCTTGCTGTCTCTCTCTCATCTCTCCCCTTCGCTTCCTTGCAGTCTCTCTCTCGTCTCTCTCCTTCCCTTCCTTGCTCTCTCTCTCTCTTGTCTCTCTCCATGTCTTCCTTGCTGTCTCTCTCTCATCTCTCCCCTTCGCTTCCTTGCAGTCTCTCTCTCGTCTCTCTCCTTCCCTTCCTTGCTCTCTCTCTCTCTTGTCTCTCTCCATCTCTTCCTTGCTGTCTCTCTCTCATCTCTCCCCTTCGCTTCCTTGCAGTCTCTCTCTCGTCTCTCTCCTTCCCTTCCTTGCCTCTCTCTCTCTCTTGTCTCTCTCCATCTCTTCCTTGCTGTCTCTCTCTCATCTCTCTCCTTCCCTTCCTTGCTCTCTCTCTCTCTTGTCTCTCTCCATCTCTTCCTTGCAGTCTCTCTCCTCTCATTCTCTTCTCTGCCTCCTCTCATAAGAGGTGAGACCATCTGCTGAGGAGGACCTGACAGACTGCAGGAGACAGATGGATTCTCCATGTTGAATGTCTCTTTCTTCCTCCCAATTTCACTTTTTAGCGTTGAACCTAATCGGATGAATCTGATGATCTATCTGCCGGAGATTTACGCACTTTCCCCTCTGTCACCTCCAAGTGATAGCGCTCACATTACCTGGACAGATGTCTACAAGGAGGTGCGGCCTTCTCCCCATCACACGGACATAAATTATGAGGGGACTGACGGAAAAATGACTCCACATCGGTAACAATCCCTATAAAACTCAATGTAAGAAAGACGTAAATCCTTAAAGGGGAACACCTATAAAAATATTCACAGCTATTGCATCCTGTTCTAGGTGACAACCACTCGACAGTTCATAAAAGTGACTTACAGGTTGTCACAGCCCCGCCCCTGCATCAGCTGATATTTGAAGTTCTAATCTCTTAGGGTATGTTCACACAGTGGAAAATGGACTTCCACCGCAAACTCCTCTTCCCTGGCTATCACTTGCCCTGCAGAGTGTTTTGCGCCGCAGATTCTGTGAATAAATCAGATACAGGATGAAATTTGTCTCAAATTTCTTTTTTAGATTCCGTTTATTCCTTCTATAGTGAGAATTTAGAAATGCTGCTGCAATATCTCAGAAGGTCTCTAGAGGGCGCTCTATAATAATAAACAATGTTACAATGTCACTTTCTTCTTTTCGGCTTCCTGTGTGTTCCGCCTGCTCTGACTTGTGTATTTGTTACGGCTTTGAAATAAATATTTGGTGTTTATTTACCCCGTAGAGCGGGCACCAACTGGGGCAGAACTAGAATTCACAGCCACATGCTGGGAGTTGTAGTCCTGCACCATCTGGAGAGCCCTAGATTGTGGAATATTAGGGAAACATTGTAGCCTGGACCTGTTACCTGAAGGGGACTCCTCTGCTAAATAAGGGGAGACCCTCCCAATTGTCCCGGATTTAGCAGGACAGTTTAGGATTCCGGGTGCTATTCTGTAGTCGGGGCAGTGGGAGGTATGTCCTGACTTCAAGTCCAAAGGTAAGTACACTAGTGAAGCCAGGGACTGGCCCCTGTCTCTCCTGCAGGTAGGAAACAGGGAAAATGTAGTGATGTCACAGGATTGCGCCTGCTGCACCCTGAAGCCACCGAAAGCAGAGACCAGAATGGACTGCGAGTGAACCGGGCAAACTATTACGTTTTATTGTTTATAATGTAGGGGCCATATCGAGGAGGACATTATACGGTGATGGCTACAACAAGGGGGACATTATACTGTGGGGGCCACAAGGAGGGAACATTATACTGTGGGAACCCTAATGAGGGGGACATTATACTGTGATGGCTACAATAAGGGGACATTATACTGTGATGGCTACAATGAGCGGGACATTATACTGTGGGGGCCACAAGGAGGGAACTTTATACTGTGGGAGCCCTAATGAGGGGGGCATTATACTGTGATGGCTACAATAAGGGGACATTATACTGTGATGGCTACAATGAGCGGGACATTATACTGTGATGGCTACAATAAGGGGACATTATACTGTGATGGCTACAATGAGCGGGACATTATACTGTGGGGGCCACAAGGAGGGAACTTTATACTGTGGGAGCCCTAATGAGGGGGGCATTATACTGTGATGGCTACAATAAGGGGACATTATACTGTGATGGCTACAATGAGCGGGACATTATACTGTGGGGGCCACAAGGAGGGAACTTTATACTGTGGGAGCCCTAATGAGGGGGGCATTATACTGTGAGGTCCATGATGAGGTGACAATATACTGTTGTGGCTACAATGAGGGGGACATTACATTGTTGAGGCTATAATGAAGAGGAACATTACACTGTGGGGGTCACAGGAAGGGAACATTATACAGTTGGGGAAATAATAAGGGGAAATTATACTGGGATAGCTACAATAAGGGGGACATTATACTGTGGTGGATAAAATGAGGGGGACACTACACTGTTGGGGCTATATTTAGGGGACATTATACTGTGGGGCCACGAGGAGAGAACATTGAACGGTTGGGGCCATAATGAGGGGACATTATACTGTGGTGAATACAATGAGGGGGGCATTATACTGTGGTGAATACAATGAGGGGGACATTATATTGTGCGGTGGCCAAAAGGGAGTATAATACCATGTCAGGGCCAACAAGGGGGCATTATACTGTGTGGGGGTATGGGAAGGAATTGGTGGGACCAAAACGACGGAGTTGGAGGCATGACTTCTCATAACCAAATTTGCCCCAGTTCACTGTGCACACATCAGATTTTGCCCCTCTTTTAGTCCTCTGAAAGTTTGCAGATGGGGGCCCGATTATATATTTGCTACGGGGCCCGGGATCTTGACGTTATACCACTATTAATATAACATGATGTACAGACTCTTCTGCCCATCTCCGGTGTGTGACACCTTCCAAACCTGTGTCCCTTCTCACTGACTATGTGTCGCAACGGAGAACTCTGTGCACTGTGTCATAGTGCCATCTGCTGGTGGGCACAGGAACTTCTACCTGCAACTCCAAGTCCAAAGTCGCGATTAAACCTTGTGGCTATAACATTGATAGAAAATTATACAGAAATGCAGGCGGAGGAAAAAATGTGCATTTCTGGGATTTTTCAGAACAGGGTCTAGTGTGCAGCATTTTTGCAATTTATTGTTAGATCTTGACTTTTTTTTTTAGATCTTGAGATTTTTTACAAATTTTTTGAAAAAGCAAAAAAAATCTACAAGCAGAGGATCTTGCAAAATGGTGAGGAACTGAAACTCAGACTATAGTCTAAGCTTTCTGATAAAATAGGGGAAAGTTCTTTCAGATGAAGACAGTGATGTCACTTACCGAGCAGAAAACATGACAGCTTGTCTTCTTCATACACGGCAGCCTCAGTGCAGGGCCAGGAAAAGCGTTAGGGAGGGGACCCTGGTATCACTTGATCTTGGTAAACCACATCGATCTGCTGAGTTTCATATTCACTAACATCTTCGCTCTAAACACACAGAAACCGTGGTGAATGTACGATACATCATTGCACACCCAGGGGCGTAACTAAAATCCTGTGGGCACCAATATTACTACACAGGCGCTCTGCAGTCAGTATACATGAATACAAGATAGTCAAAGCATAAGGGAAAAGTACGGGTGAATAGAAGAAACTTTGTAATATATCTTGTCAGAGAAAAATGCTTCTTTCTCCACTTTGCTGGCTTACAATGACATTCACTCTGAAATCTCTGCTGAATTTGTTGAACAGAAGCTCAGAGTTGTATCAAAGCTTTGTGTAGAAGTTTATGGACAGGGAAAGGAGGAGGAGTGATCTGGAATGAGAGAGGAGAGGTACAGATGCGGTGAGAGACTATAGGCAGCTAAATAGGAAGTTTCTATCACACCCCATGTGCTTTATTTACATCAGGAAAGGATGTAGAGAAGAGCAAAGGGTTGGTAATGAATCAGGATCATTACAAATTTCCAAAAATTTTGGGTACAACCAAACCCTAAATGTTTGGGATTCACCACCCACCACCCCAGAGTATAATAAATGGAGGCCCTGGGGAGGCGCAGAAAAAAAAAATACTCATACTCACCTTTCCTCAACTCTCCTGAGTTCCACAGCGGTGTCCTCCATCCTCTTCTGTAATGTCAACGACACTGGGACACCACTAAGGCCTGTGATTGGGTCTCAGCAGTCAGGTGGGAGACCTAATCGCATGACCTCAGCAATGACCCGGGGCTGCTGATGTCACAGAAGAGGTTGTCAGAAGCTGGAAGACATTAGGGATGGACAGGAAAGAAGAGCGGATGCCACAGCAGAGCGCAGGAAAGTGGAGAAAAGGTGAGTATGAGTGTTTTTAATTTTTTTCTGCACCTCCCCTGGGCCTCCAGTGTATATACTCCGGGGTCTGAAGAGGTAACAGAGTATAATAATAGCATTTCCAGTTCTGACCTTACCCATCACTAGTCAGGAGTACTTTCTATAATGTCCTATATGATCATAGCTGCAGCTTCTGAGTGAGAGGGACAGCAGACTATCCTCTAGTTCCATTGTACAGTGTATGACAGACATCATAGCCGCTAGTCTCCACCAACCAGTTCCGAGACAACTGAAAATTAGAAATAGTTTTATACCTCATGTACACACACTGTTATGGCAAGTTTTCTAAAGGTGTACTTTAAATCCAACAATTTATTGGTGATATCGTCTCAGAAAATCATCACCGCAACTTTCTGCATCTAGCCCAGACCACAATGATGACATTTTGACAAGACTCGTTTGTGCAGAATTTAAAGCGCATTTTTGGCTCCTCACTTTTCGAGGACCCGCTCCCCCTTTTCCTTATCTCTACCCAATTTTAACATCCACACTGCTCCAAATAGAAAAAATCTGCTCTCCCATAGCCCTACATAGTACTAATATAACTACTATAATACTGCCCCTATGTACAAGAATATAACTACTATAATACTGCTCCTATGTACAAGAATATATCTACTATAATACTGCCCCCTATGTACAAGAATATAACTACTATAATACTGCTCCTATGTACAAGAATATATCTACTATAATACTGCCCCCTATGTACAAGAATATAACTACTATAATACTACCTCCTATGTACAAGAATATAACTACTATAATACTGCCCCCTATGTACAAGAATATAACTACTATAATACTGCTCCTATGTACAAGAATATAACTACTATAATACTGCTCCTATGTACAAGAATATAACTACTATAATACTGCCCCTATGTACAAGAATATAACTACTATAATACTGCCTCCTATGTACAAGAATATAACTACTATAATACTGCTCCTATGTACAAGAATATAACTACTATAATACTGCTCCTATGTACAAGAATATACCTACTATAATACTGCTCCTATGTACAAGAATATAACTACTATAATACTGCTCCTATGTACAAGAATATAACTACTATAATACTGCTCCTATGTACAAGAATATAACTACTATAATACTGCTCCTATGTACAAGAATATAACTACTATAATACTGCTCCTATGTACAAGAATATAACTACTATAATACTGCTCCTATGTACAAGAATATAACTACTATAATACTACCTCCTATGTACAAGAATATAACTACTATAATACTGCCTCCTATGTACCAGAATATAACTACTATAATACTACTATGTACAAGAATATAACTACTATAATACTACCTCCTATGTACAAGAATATAACTACTATAATACTGCTCCTATGTACAAGAATATAACTACTATAATACTGCTCCTATGTACAAGAATATAACTATAATACTGCCTCCTATGTACAAGAATATAACTACTATAATACTGCCCCCTATGTACAAGAATATAACTACTATAATACTGCTCCTATGTACAGGAATATAACTACTATAATACTGCTCCTATGTACAAGAATATAACTACTATAATACTGCTCCTATGTACAAGAATATAACTACTATAATACTGCTCCTATGTACAAGAATATAACTACTATAATACTGCCTCCTATGTACAAGAATATAACTACTATAATACTACTCCTATGTACAAGAATATAACTACTATAATACTGCTCCTATGTACAGGAATATAACTACTATAATACTGCTCCTATGTACAGGAATATAACTACTATAATACTGCTCCTATGTACAAGAATATAACTACTATAATACTGCTCCTATGTACAAGAATATAACTACTATAATACTGCTCTTACGTACTATAATATAACTACTATAATACTACTCCTATGTACAAGAATATAACTACTATAATACTGCTCCTATGTACAAGAATATAACTACTATAATACTGCCTCCTATGTACAAGAATATAACTACTATAATACTACTCCTATGTACAAGAATATAACTACTATAATACTGCTCCTATGTACAAGAATATAACTACTATAATACTGCTCCTATGTACAAGAATATAACTACTATAATACTACCTCCTATGTACAAGAATATAACTACTATAATACTGCTCCTATGTACAAGAATATAACTACTATAATACTGCTCCTATGTACAAGAATATAACTACTATAATACTACGCCTCTGCACAATAACTTCTTTATTCTATCATAGGTTGTTGTTGTTATTGTAAGTAAACATCCATTTTCTTAAGGATGTAGGCAGGTGTTTACTTGAGGGCAGGGGGTGGCGGTAATTCTGCATCTATTAGCTGTCCATGGTACTAGGTTTCACCTGTATCTGCAGTTCTGTGGGCTCAGAGACTCCAGGAGCCGGAATGAGGCTCTTATGAAATTCTAGAAGATTGATGGGTGACCTCTAAGAGTTGAAGTTCTGCAGTATGGGATTGCGTAGTGCGATGTTTATCTTGGCTGAGCCCTCACTGAATGAAGGTTTATATTAAGGATTACGCTATTTATAGATTAATTTTGGGCTACTTATGTCAGTGCCAGAGTCTTGTCTTAACCATTGCTGTAACTGTGAAATTCTTCCTTGGCTTCACTTTCCAGTTTCCTTACTTATAATTTGCATTCCTTAACCCTATCCACCCATTGTCTGGCTCGGGATATTTTTCTACAGCCGCCCAAAAAATATTTTGGTTTCAACAATGATCGCCATTATGGGTGGTGACTGTCTGATCTCAGCAGAAAACAAGTCTCTGACCACTGGACAGCAGGGACTATATCTTCTTACACCAGGGATATGAAACACTGGACATGAAGGGCCACGCTATAACCAAGCACTAGGGTATTGTATACTTGACACAAGGGATTGCCACCATTGGATACCACCTGAACGACCATCTAGGTACAAAGGAACTGGTGACTAAACCACCAAACATCCATGACCATGGCAATGGGGACTTGAGTGCTAAATCATTGGACATGATAGTGTGGAGAAACACCCACTTAATATAGGGAAAAGGACCCATTAGAGAGCAGGAATCAGGGTACAAAACCACTAGACAGCAGGGACTACACAGCTACAGACTAGACAATTGGACTAGTAAGCACAGATTAGTAAGCAAAGACTACATTACTAAACCACTCCAAGGATTGAAATACTAAACCACTAGACCTCCTGGGCTACATCTGAACCACTAGGTACCAGGAAATGAAATGCCAAACCACTAGACACTAAACCATTAGCTAGAAGTAATCGGGTTACTAAACCTCTCCAAGGTTTGGAATACTAAACCACTAGACACCCCGGACTAGATTTCTGAACCACTAGCCTCCAAGAACTGAAATACTAAACCACTAGAAACTAAACCATTAGAGAAAAGTTGTCAGGTTACTAAACCTCTCCAAGGTTTCAGTACCACACCACTAAACACCAGGGACTAGATTACCAATCCACTAGGCACCAGGAACAGAAATACAAAACCACTAGACAACCAGGAGTAGACTGATTAAACACTAGGTGCCAGGAACAGAAATACTACACCACAAGACACCAAGGACTAGATTACCAAACCACTGGGCACCAGGAAATGAAATACTAAACCACTAGACACCCAGGACTAGATAACTGAACCCCTAGGCAACAGCGGCTGAAATACTAAGCCACTAGACACTAAGGACTATTCTACTGAACCACTAGACATCAGGGACAGAAATACTAAACACCAAGGACCATATTACTGAACCACTAGGTACCATGAACTGAAATACTAAACCACTAGACACCAAGGACCATATTACTGAACCACTAGGCACCATGAACTGTATTACTAAACCACTAGACATTAGGCCATTAAAGAGAAGTTATCAGGTAACAAACATCTCCAAGGTTTGGAATACTACACCAAGAAAACACTTTGTGGCAATAGGCACTGAAATAATAAGCCACTAGACAACCAGGATTATTGAACCACTAGGCAACAGGGACTGAAATACTAAACCACTAGACATCAAGGACCATATTACTGAACCCTTGGGGAAGAGAAACTGAAATACTAAACAACTAGACAACTGAACAACTAGGCACCAGGGACTGAAATACTAAACAAGTAGACGCACTGGACTAGATTACTGAACTACTGGGCACCAGGAACTAAAATACTAAACCATAATACTCCAAAGACCATATTACTGAACCACTAGGCACCAGAAACTGAAATAATAAACAACTAGACACCCAGGACTAGATTACTGAACATCTAGGCACTAGGATAATAGTATGAAATCACTAGAAACCAAGGTCTGGAGTTGCTAACCATTAGACACAAGTTCATGGCATATCAATTACACTAAAGAATATACTACTGAACACCAGAGGCTGAAATGCTAAGCCCCTAGGCACAAGGGACAAGAATATAGATTCACTATACACCAGAGACTAAACTACTAGGCACCAGGGACCAGAACCATAAACCGAAACAGAGACTGAGCACTTAACCTCTAGACACCAGGCCTAATGTTCTAAACTAATATAAGCCACTAAGTGAGTACACAAGACCCTAGGGACTGGATATATAAACCACTAGACACCAGCAATTGGAAACATAACAGAAGGAACAGGAATAGTCAAACACTATACACCAGGGACTAATATTCTGAACCAGGCAGCATGATGTGGAGTTATTATAAACCACAAAACATGAGAGACTGGAATATCAAACCACTAGATACCAGGGACTGGAATACTAAGCTGCTAGACACTAAGGACTTAAATTTTGAGCCTCTAGACACAAGGGCCTGAAATACTAAACCACTAGGCACCAGGGACAAATATTCTGAACCAGGCAGCATGATGTTGAGTTATAATAAACCACTAGGCAGCAGGGACTGGAATACTAAACCACTAGGTATCAGGGACATGTGAACATCCTTTTAAGTTATTTGACTATCACCGAGTAACATCTTGTGTTTAGAAAAAAGATGGAGTCGCGTGTAAGTAAAGAGGTCGGACATGTAAACTACTTCTTATATACAAGACAGAAAGAGAAGCACATGTGAAATACCGACAACTAGAAATACCAATAAACCAACACAAACAACCTAACCTGGTGTATAATAAACATACTGAGAAGTGAATCCAGACACAACTAGAATAATGTCCTATATATGTCCTATATATAGCTACTATAATACTGCCCCTATGTAAAAGAAAAAAACTCCTAAAATACTGCTCCTATGTACAAGAATATAACTACTATAATACTGCTCCTATGTACAAGAATATAACTACTATAATACTGCCCCCTATGTACAAGAATATAACTACTATAATACTACCTCCTATGTACAAGAATATAACTACTATAATACTACCTCCTATGTACAAGAATATAACTACTATAATACTGCCCCCTATGTACAAGAATATAACTACTATAATACTGCTCCTATGTACAAGAATAAAACTACTATAATACTGCCTCCTAGGTACAAGAATAAACTACTATAATACGCCCCCAGACAAGAATATAACACTAAAATACACCCCAAAAATATAACAACTATAATACTCCCCCAAAAAAACTAAACCCCTAACTACTATAATACTGCCCACAATGTACAAGAATATAACTACTATAATACTCTCACTTTGTACAAGAATATAACTACTATAATACTGCTCCTATGTACAAGAATATAACTACTATAATACTTCTCCTATGTACAAGAATATAACTACTATAATACTGCTCCTATGTACAAGAATATAACACAAAACCCCCAAAAAAAAATAACTACTATAATACTGCCCTATGTACAAGAATATAACTACTATAATACTGCTCCTATGTACAAGAAAATAACAACTATAATACTGCCCCCATATAAAAAAAAAAAAAAAAAAAAAAACACCCCCAAAAAAAAAAAAAAAAAAAAAACAAAAAAAAAAACCTCCTATGTACAAGAATATAACTACTATAATACTGCCTCCTATGTACAAGAATATAACTACTATAATACTGCTCCTATGTACAAGAATATAACTACTATAATACTGCCCTATGTACAAGAATATAACTACTATAATACTGCTCCTATGTACAAGAATATAACTACTATAATACTGCTCCTATGTACAAGAATATAACTACTATAATACTGCCCTATGTACAAGAATATAACTACTATAATACTGCTCCTATGTACAAGAATATAACTACTATAATACTGCCCCCTATGTACAAGAATATAACTACTATAATACTGCTCCTATGTACAAGAATATAACTACTATAATACTGTTCCTGTGTACAAGAATATAACTACTATAATACTGCTCCTATGTACAAGAATATAACTACTATAATACTGCTCCTATGTACAAGAATATAACTACTATAATACTGCCTCCTATGTACAAGAATATAACTACTATAATACTGCCTCCTCTGTACAAGAATATAACTACTATAATACTGCTCCTATGTACAAGAATATAACTACTATAATACTGCCTCCTCTGTACAAGAATATAACTACTATAATACTGCTCCTATGTACAAGAATATAACTACTATAATACTGCTCCTATGTACAAGAATATAACTACTATAATGCTACCTCCTATGTACAACAATATAACTACTATAATACTGCTCCTATGTACAAGAATATAACTACTATAATACTGCCCCTATGTACAAGAATATAACTACTATAATACTACCTCCTATGTGCAAGAATATAGCTACTATAATACTGCTCCTATGTACAGGAATATAACTACTATAATACTGCTCCTATGCACAGGAATATAACTACTATAATACTGCTCCTATGTACAAGAATATAACTACTATAATACTGCTCCTATGTACAAGAATATAACTACTATAATACTGCCCCCTATGTACAAGAATATAACTACTATAATACTACTCCTAGCTACAAGAATATAACTACTATAATACTGCCCCCTATGTACAAGAATATAACTACTATAATGCTTCTCCTATGTACAAGAATATAACTACTATAATACTGCCCCCTTTGTACAAGAATATAACTACTATAATACTGCTCCTATGTACAAGAATATAACTACTATAATACTACCTCCTATGTACAAGAATATAACTACTATAATACTGCTCCTATGTACAAGAATATAACTACTATAATACTACTCCTAGCTACAAGAATATAACTACTATAATACTGCTCCTATGTACAAGAATATAACTACTTTAATACTGCCCCTATGTACAAGAATATAACTACTATAATACTACCTCCTATGTACAAGAATATAACTACTATAATACTGCCCCTATGTACAAGAATATAACTACTATAATACTGCTCCTATGTACAAGAATATAACTACTATAATACTGACCCTATGTACAAGAATATAACTACTATAATACTGTTCCTATGTACAAGAATATAACTACTTTAATACTGCCCCCTATGTACAAGAATATAACTCCTATAATACTGCTCCTATGTACAAGAATATAACTACTATAATACTGCTCCTATGTACAAGAATATAACTACTATAATACTACTCCTAGCTACAAGAATATAACTACTATAATACTGCTCCTATGTACAAGAATATAACTACTATAATACTGCTCCTATGTACAAGAATATAACTACTATAATACTGCTCCTATGTACAAGAATATAACTACTATAATACTGCTCCTATGTACAAGAATATAACTACTATAATACTGCTCCTATGTACAAGAATATAACTACTATAATACTGCTCCTATATACAAGAATATAACTACTATAATACTGCCCCTATGTAAAAGAATATAACTACTATAATACTGCTCCTATGTACAAGAATATAACTACTATAATACTGCCCTCTATGTACAAGAATATAACTACTATAATACTGCTCCTATGTACAAGAATATAACTACTATAATACTGCCCCCTATGTACAGGAATATAACTACTATAATACTACTCCTATGTACAAGAATATAACTACTATAATACTGCCCTATGTACAAGAATATAACTACTATAATACTGCTCCTATGTACAAGAATATAACTACTATAATACTGCTCCTATGTACAAGAATATAACTACTATAATACTACCTCCTATGTACAAGAATATAACTACTATAATACTGCTCCTATGTACAAGAATATAACTACTATAATACTACTCCTAGCTACAAGAATATAACTACTATAATACTGCTCCTATGTACAAGAATATAACTACTATAATACTGCTCCTATGTACAAGAATATAACTACTATAATACTGCTCCTATGTACAAGAATATAACTACTATAATACTGCTCCTATGTACAAGAATATAACTACTATAATACTGCTCCTATATACAAGAATATAACTACTATAATACTGCCCCTATGTAAAAGAATATAACTACTATAATACTGCTCCTATGTACAAGAATATAACTACTATAATACTGCCCCCTATGTACAAGAATATAACTACTATAATACTGCTCCTATGTACAAGAATATAACTACTATAATACTGCCCCCTATGTACAGGAATATAACTACTATAATACTACTCCTATGTACAAGAATATAACTACTATAATACTGCCCTATGTACAAGAATATAACTACTATAATACTGCTCCTATGTACAAGAATATAACTACTATAATACTGCTCCTATGTACAAGAATATAACTACTATAATACTACCTCCTATGTACAAGAATATAACTACTATAATACTGCTCCTATGTACAAGAATATAACTACTATAATACTACTCCTAGGTACAAGAATATAACTACTATAATACTGCTCCTATGTACAAGAATATAACTACTATAATACTGCTCCTATGTACAAGAATATAACTACTATAATACTGCTCCTATGTACAAGAATATAACTACTATAATACTGCTCCTATGTACAAGAATATAACTACTATAATACTGCTCCTATATACAAGAATATAACTACTATAATACTGCCCCTATGTAAAAGAATATAACTACTATAATACTGTTCCTGTGTACAAGAATATAACTACTATAATACTGCTCCTATGTACAAGAATATAACTACTATAATACTGCTCCTATGTACAAGAATATAACTACTATAATACTGCCTCCTATGTACAAGAATATAACTACTATAATACTGCCTCCTCTGTACAAGAATATAACTACTATAATACTGCTCCTATGTACAAGAATATAACTACTATAATACTGCCTCCTCTGTACAAGAATATAACTACTATAATACTGCTCCTATGTACAAGAATATAACTACTATAATACTGCTCCTATATACAAGAATATAACTACTATAATGCTACCTCCTATGTACAACAATATAACTACTATAATACTGCTCCTATGTACAAGAATATAACTACTTTAATACTGCCCCTATGTACAAGAATATAACTACTATAATACTACCTCCTATGTGCAAGAATATAGCTACTATAATACTGCTCCTATGTACAGGAATATAACTACTATAATACTGCTCCTATGCACAGGAATATAACTACTATAATACTGCTCCTATGTACAAGAATATAACTACTATAATACTGCTCCTATGTACAAGAATATAACTACTATAATACTGCCCCCTATGTACAAGAATATAACTACTATAATACTACTCCTAGCTATAAGAATATAACTACTATAATACTGCCCCCTATGTACAAGAATATAACTACTATAATGCTTCTCCTATGTACAAGAATATAACTACTATAATACTGCCCCCTTTGTACAAGAATATAACTACTATAATACTGCTCCTATGTACAAGAATATAACTACTATAATACTACCTCCTATGTACAAGAATATAACTACTATAATACTGCTCCTATGTACAAGAATATAACTACTATAATACTACTCCTAGCTACAAGAATATAACTACTATAATACTGCTCCTATGTACAAGAATATAACTACTTTAATACTGCCCCTATGTACAAGAATATAACTACTATAATACTACCTCCTATGTACAAGAATATAACTACTATAATACTGCCCCTATGTACAAGAATATAACTACTATAATACTGCTCCTATGTACAAGAATATAACTACTATAATACTGACCCTATGTACAAGAATATAACTACTATAATACTGTTCCTATGTACAAGAATATAACTACTTTAATACTGCCCCCTATGTACAAGAATATAACTCCTATAATACTGCTCCTATGTACAAGAATATAACTACTATAATACTGCTCCTATGTACAAGAATATAACTACTATAATACTACTCCTAGCTACAAGAATATAACTACTATAATACTGCTCCTATGTACAAGAATATAACTACTATAATACTGCTCCTATGTACAAGAATATAACTACTATAATACTGCTCCTATGTACAAGAATATAACTACTATAATACTGCTCCTATGTACAAGAATATAACTACTATAATACTGCTCCTATGTACAAGAATATAACTACTATAATACTGCTCCTATATACAAGAATATAACTACTATAATACTGCCCCTATGTAAAAGAATATAACTACTATAATACTGCTCCTATGTACAAGAATATAACTACTATAATACTGCCCTCTATGTACAAGAATATAACTACTATAATACTGCTCCTATGTACAAGAATATAACTACTATAATACTGCCCCCTATGTACAGGAATATAACTACTATAATACTACTCCTATGTACAAGAATATAACTACTATAATACTGCCCTATGTACAAGAATATAACTACTATAATACTGCTCCTATGTACAAGAATATAACTACTATAATACTGCTCCTATGTACAAGAATATAACTACTATAATACTACCTCCTATGTACAAGAATATAACTACTATAATACTGCTCCTATGTACAAGAATATAACTACTATAATACTACTCCTAGCTACAAGAATATAACTACTATAATACTGCTCCTATGTACAAGAATATAACTACTATAATACTGCTCCTATGTACAAGAATATAACTACTATAATACTGCTCCTATGTACAAGAATATAACTACTATAATACTGCTCCTATGTACAAGAATATAACTACTATAATACTGCTCCTATATACAAGAATATAACTACTATAATACTGCCCCTATGTAAAAGAATATAACTACTATAATACTGCTCCTATGTACAAGAATATAACTACTATAATACTGCCCTCTATGTACAAGAATATAACTACTATAATACTGCTCCTATGTACAAGAATATAACTACTATAATACTGCCCCCTATGTACAGGAATATAACTACTATAATACTACTCCTATGTACAAGAATATAACTACTATAATACTGCCCTATGTACAAGAATATAACTACTATAATACTGCTCCTATGTACAAGAATATAACTACTATAATACTGCTCCTATGTACAAGAATATAACTACTATAATACTACCTCCTATGTACAAGAATATAACTACTATAATACTGCTCCTATGTACAAGAATATAACTACTATAATACTACTCCTAGCTACAAGAATATAACTACTATAATACTGCTCCTATGTACAAGAATATAACTACTATAATACTGCTCCTATGTACAAGAATATAACTACTATAATACTGCTCCTATGTACAAGAATATAACTACTATAATACTGCTCCTATGTACAAGAATATAACTACTATAATACTGCTCCTATATACAAGAATATAACTACTATAATACTGCCCCTATGTAAAAGAATATAACTACTATAATACTGCTCCTATGTACAAGAATATAACTACTATAATACTGCCCTCTATGTACAAGAATATAACTACTAGAATACTGCTCCTATGTACAAGAATATAACTACTATAATACTGCCCCCTATGTACAGGAATATAACTACTATAATACTACTCCTATGTAGAAGAATATAACTACTATAATACTGCCCCCTATGTACAAGAATATAACCGCTATAATACTGCTCCTATGTACAAGAATATAACTACTATAATACTGCCTCCTATGTACAAGAATATAACTACTATAATACTGCTCCTATGTACAAGAATATAACTACTATAATACTGATCCTATTCCTATGTACAAGAATATAACTACTATAATACTGCCCTCTATGTACAAGAATATAACTACTATAATACTGCCCCCTATGTACAAGAATATAACTACTATAATACTGCTCCTATGTACAAGAATATAACTACTATAATACTGCTCCTATGTACAAGAATATAACTACTATAATACTACTCCTATGTACAAGAATATAACTACTATAATACTGCTCTATGTACAAGAATATAACTACTATAATACTGCTCCTATGTACAAGAATATAACTACTATAATACTGCCCCCTATGTACAAGAATATAACTACTATAATACTACTCCTATGTACAAGAATATAACTACTATAATACTGCTCCTATGTACAAGAATATAACTACTATAATACTGCTCCTATGTACAAGAATATAACTACTATAATACTGCCCTATGTACAAGAATATAACTACTATAATACTACCTCCTATGTACAAGAATATAACTACTATAATACTACCTCCTATGTACAAGAATATAACTACTATAATACTACCTCCTATGTACAAGAATATAACTACTATAATACTACTCCTATGTACAAGAATATAACTACTATAATACTGCTCTATGTACAAGAATATAACTACTATAATACTGCTCCTATGTACAAGAATATAACTACTATAATACTGCCCCTATGTACAAGAATATAACTACTATAATACTGCCCCCTATGTACAAGAATATAACTACTATAATACTGCTCCTATGTACAAGAATATAACTACTATAATACTGCCCCCTGTTTGTCACTCTTCTTATCCTGTGCTCTCCTGGTATGGTTCCCCCCTCTCCCGCTGATGTAGCAGATTCTGTTAATAGACTGGTATCCTTATAGCTGGTTTTGTCTATGACTCCCTTCCTGTTAGTACAATCTACAACAAAAATCAATTATTTACTATGTGCCTCAGGATAAGAGGGTCTTTGACCTCCAGAGCCTCGCTCACCAGATTGTTGTATTTTAGCTGTCAGTTGAGCAGTGAGCTGTGGGATCTGTGCTATAATAGTTCAGAGTCTTCTATACCATGAGACAAAGACAGACCAGGTTATCTTTGGGTAACGAGTACAAAATTATCTACTTATAGAAATGCTATGGGTGGAGTTACCCTTTAATTCTAAATATGTTGTCTTGTACCATAACATAATAAAAGGGGGTATAGCTGTGACAACGAGTCATTCATTATAATGTAAAAGTTGTTGATTGATGTTCCTGAGCTGCGTCATCTGATGTTATTCCATCTGTAAGTGATTAGTAAAAAAAATAACTAATAGTACCGCTATACTGTGCCAAATAATAGTCCCATGCAATGTGCGTACACACATGTTCTGTAATACTGTCATATATAATAAGTGCTTATATAATACTATAAGTGCCATACACCGCCAATATAATCCCTAAATAATACCGCCATATAGTGCTCAAATATTATCATAAATGGCGCCATGGGAACAACTTTGTTGTGGGGTAGTGGGAAGGGGGTAATAGGGACCCTATATTGTGAAGGCCCCCAGACACTTGCCCCTTACATGCCCTGCACCCTACTGATTGGCAGGCCACACCTAAAAAGCAAAGTTCTAAAAAAAACCCCAGCAGAGCTGCAGTGTGTACACGAGGGTTGGGAAATACTTGTCCGGAGGAATCTGCTGATAGACTGAATGTTTGTTGCAGATTAGAGAGTCAGCTGGAGCCGTGATGAAGGCCCGAGCCCCCGGGGTCACCACTGAAGCTTCCTGAAAACTGGGTGGGGTATTCCAAGCCTCCTTTTGGCCGGACAACCACGACCAGGCGTCTAGAGGTGGGAATACACGACTATGGGGCAGAATATGCAGTTCTCTGACCATAGAGAAGACATCTGAGATACTCTGGACAAGACTCCTGACCTCCCTCAGATACCTTCACTCCAGGACCACTGGAGGAGACCACCGGACCTGCCCCCGATAAAGGTAACAACCCATATACTTTTATAAACCTTCAAATGTTGAAAGGGTTGCCCAATATGGGCTCAGATCAGGGTTCCAATAAGACAAGTCAGTCAAAGAGGATCTCTCTGCTGTTATAGTTTCCCTACAGCGCCTCCACGGGAGAAACTTTGCATTACAGGACAGTAATTAAAACCTGTCCTCCAGAGATGTCATTTCTGGTAGAGTCAATGGATGGGGTCTGAGCTACGGAGTCATCTTCTTCAGTTCAACAGTATATAAAGTTATAAACTGTGTGGTGGGATCGGATCCACCCCCTGTAAATACCCTCTTTGTAAGATATTACAGGATCCACTACAGGGAGTAGTCATATACACACAGGATATGGTGGGGCATCACTTTTTGAGGCTCGGTTTAGGGTTTCCTATAAGACAAGGCAGTCAAGGAGGATCTCTCTGCTGTAATAGTTTCCCTGCAGCGCCTCCACAGGGGAAACATGGTATTACAAGTCACTAATTAAAATCAGTCCTCCAGAGAGGTAATCTCAGACATAGCCAATAGAGGGGGTGAAATATTAGTTCACCAGACAAGGACACATTTATTGACTGCCTGGCATGATGTGACCCACTCCATGTAAATAAATACCCCCCTCCCAATGAGATTTTACACAAATCAGTAGGGGGCGCAGCCATACACCCAGGATATAATGGGACATCACTTCTCACTGTGTTTGTGATCTGGAGGATGTAGGCCTAGGAGACCCCAAGATCTCCATACCATGGGCCCCCGATTTGGAGGGTTACCCTGAATTGGCGTCCTTGGCACTCGCGCCCTGGGCCATGTCTAAATATAGCCGTGCTGATGGAGAAGGTTTCCATTGATTGCGGCTTATTAATGACGGTAATAATAACATCCCCCAGCTGTGCACACAGCAGCCGTGGTGTTGTTGTGCCCCCCGTAACAATAGCACGTGCGCAACGCACATCCCCCCGCCCACCATTCTTCCAGGCTTGCAGCAGAAGAGATTTGTCAGGGAGGAAGCAGAGCTGTTCAGTATGGTTTCCTGACCTCTTCCTGTCTCTAGCGCTCTGCGGGGAGGATGTGATACTATATAGGGCGCTATTCACAGGCCTGCTCCGGAGGTGGGGGCACTCTGCGGTTCTGTCAATGGTTAAAGACAATACTCCAGGTGGGGAGAACAATGGCTGACCACGAGGTTCCTTTAATAAGGCAGCAATGTCCTGTGTATGTGCAGTGAATATAGAGCGTAACAAACAATAGTGCACAAATAATGGTGAGAAAAAGTGCCGCATATCAGGAGTGGAGGAGGTGCTGCAAGTATGGGCACCATCGTCTGTGAATGACACCCCACTGCGGCCACCATCACAGGAGGACCAGTCACATCTACCGTAAAGCCCAGGAGGGAATAACAGCGCATGCTAGAATGCCCCATCACATTAACCTCCTTAATGCCCATTGTACCGTGACAGTGCCCCATAATAGTGACAGCCACAGTGCCCCATAGCAGTGACAGCCAAGGTGCTCTATAAAAGTGGCTGTCACTGCTATGGGGCACTGTGGCTGTCACTGTTATGGGGCACTGTGGCTGTCACTGCTATGGGGCACTGTGGCTGTCACTGCTATGGGGCACTGTGGCTGTCACTGCTATGGGGCACTGTGGCTGTCACTGTTATGGGGCACTGTGGCTGTCACTGCTATGGGGCACTGTGGCTGTCACTGTTATGGAGCACTGTGGCTGTCACTGTTATGGGGCACTGTGGCTGTCACTGCTATGGGGGCAATGTGACTGTCACTGTTATGGAGCACTGTAGCTGTCACAGTTATGGAGCACTGTGGCTGTCACTGTTATGGGGCACTGTGGCTGTCACTGTTATGGGGCACTGTGGATGTCACTGTTATGGGGGCACTGTGGCTGTCACTGTTATGGGGACACTGTGGCTGTCACTATTATGGGGCACTGTGGCTGTCACTGTTATGGGGACACTGTGGCTGTCACTGTTATGGGGCACTGTGGCTGTCACTGTTATGGGGACACTGTGGCTGTCACTGTTATGGAGCACTGTGGCTGTCACTGTTATGGAGCACTGTAGCTGTCACAGTTATGGAGCACTGTGGCGGTCACTGTTATGGGGCACTGTGGATGTCACTGTTATGGGGGCACTGTGGCTGTCACTGTTATGGGGACACTGTGGCTGTCACTGTTATGGGGCACTGTGGCTGTCACTGTTATGGGGACACTGTGGCTGTCACTGTTATGGGGCACTGTGGCTGTCACCGTTATGGGGCACTGTGGCTGTCACTGTTATGGGGCACTGTGGCTGTCACTATTATGAGGACACTGTGGCTGTCACTGTTATGGAGCACTGTGGCTGTCACTGTTATGGGGGTACTGTGACTGTCACTGTTATGAGACACTGTGGCTGTCACTGTTATGGAGCACTGTGGCTGTTACTGTTATGAGGACACTGTGGCTGTCACTGTTATGGGGCACTGTGGCTGTCACCGTTATGGAGCACTGTGGCTATCATTGTTATGGGGCACTGTGGCTGTCATTGTTATGGAGCACTGTGGCTGTCACCGTTATGGAGCACTGTGGCTGTCACTGTTATGGGGCACTGTGGCTATCATTGTTATGGGGCACTGTGGCTGTCACCCTTATGGGGACATTGTGGCCATCATTGTTATGGGGCACTGTGGCTGTCACCCTTATGGGGACACTGTGACTGTCACTGTTATGGGGCACTGTGGCTGTCACCATTATGGGGACACTGTGACTGTCACTGTTATGGAGCACTGTGGCTGTCACCGTTATGGAGCACTGTGGCTATCATTGTTATGGGGCACTGTGGCTGTCACCCTTATGGGGACATTGTGGCCATCATTGTTATGGGGCACTGTGGCTGTCACCCTTATGGGGACACTGTGACTGTCACTGTTATGGGGCACTGTGGCTGTCACCATTATGGGGCACTGTGGCTGGCTCAGGGATATGAATATGAAGTCTTCACTGCAGTTTCTCTCAGGTTCTCCCTCCATCTTCTTATACTGTAAGTTCTGTAAAACCTTAATGTGGGCCAAGTGACCTGAAATCTGTGGACAATGGAGATGTGCTCCAGAGCTGTAATCTGCAGCCATGGATGGTCTGGGAATGCTGGGAGTTGTAGTCTGACATCCTCTGTAGAGGCTGGGGGTTGCAGTGTCATGTAGTAATAATAGGTCTTCCTTTGTGTTCCCCCATCTCGGTGTAGCTTCAGATCAGGCCAGGTGTGATCACGGGGCGAGCGCCCGCAGGCAGCCAGACGTATTCATGTCAGGTAAGCTGACCCGCCATCATTTATTCAGTGACAGCAGAACATTGTGATATGGAGAGAGACTGAGGGAGCGGGAGAGACAGACAGAGACAGGGGGTCAGAGCACAGACCAGGCAGGTGAGATATAGATATTATATATACCTATTATATACAGGGAGATTGTCATATGTCACTATATACCACATATATACCACATATAGTCATATATCATCATAGCTCACTTTGGGCATTCACCATTAGGGAGCCTCATACACCCCTTGTCTGAACCACTGAGAACTATAATACTACCATATGGTGTATAGATATATGACCACTATATGGAGGGACAATTTTATCACTTTTATTTAGGCAGTGTATGGCATTGCTATATGTTTATTGTATTTCAGTAATATGTGGGTACTGTATGGTACAATTATTTAGGCACTGCATGGCATTGTTATGTATTTACTGTATGGCAGTATTATGTGGGTGCTGTATGTGATGATTATTAGGCAATGTATGGTATGGATATATGTTTACTGTATTACAATATTATGTTGGTACTGTATGGTGTTATTATTTAATCACTGTATGGTATTATTATATGTTTACTGTCTGGCAGTATTATATGTGTACAATATGGTCATATTATTTGGTCACTGCATGTGATTGGGTAGGGGCACTAAGGGGCATTATACTGTGGATGGGGGCGTGAAGGAGCATTATACGATGGGTGGGGGCACTAGGAAGCATTATACTGTGGGGGGCACTAATGGGACATTAGTGCTCACACACAGTATAATGCCCCATTATTGCTCCTCCGCACAGTATGCTCCTTAGTACCAGTACACCTCCCCTCTCCCCCAGTATAATGCCCCATTATTATGCCTCCGCACAGTATGCTCCTTAGTACCAGTACACCTCCCCTCTCCCCCAGTATAATGCCCCATTATTATGCCTCCGCACAGTATGCTCCTTAGTACCAGTACTCCTCCCCTCTCCCCCAGTATAATACCCCATTATTGTGCCTCCGCACAGTATGATCCTTAGTACCAGTACACCTCCCCTCTCCCCCAGTATAATGCCCCATTATTGCTCCTCCGCACAGTATGCTCCTTAGTACCAGTACACCTCCCCTCTCCCCCAGTATAATGCCCCATTATTGTGCCTCCGCACAGTATGCTCCTTAGTACCAGTACACCTCCCCTCTCCCCCAGTATAATGCCCCATTATTGTTCCTCAGCACAGTATGCTCCTTAGTACCAGTACACCTCCCCTCTCCCCCAGTATAATGCCCCATTATTGTGCCTCCGCACAGTATGCTCCTTAGTACCAGTACACCTCCCCTCTCCCCCAGTATAATGCCCCATTATTGTGCCTCCGCACAGTATGCTCCTTAGTACCAGTACACCTCCCCTCTCCCCCAGTATAATGCCCCATTATTGTGCCTCCGCACAGTATGCTCCTTAGTACCAGTACTCCTCCCCTCTCCCTCAGTATAATGCCCCATTATTGCTCCTCCGCACAGTATGCTCCTTAGTACCAGTATACCTCCCCTCTCCCCCAGTATAATATCCTATTAAGGTGCCTCCGCACAGTATGCTCCTTAGTACCAGTACACCTCCCCTCTCCCCCAGTATAATGCCCCATTATTGTGCCTCCGCACAGTATGCTCCTTAGTACCAGTACACCTACCCTCTCCCCCAGTATAATGCCCCATTATTGTGCCTCCGCACAGTATGCTCCTTAGTACCAGTACACCTCCCCTCTCCCCCAGTATAATATCCTATTATTGTGCCTCCGCACAGTATGCTCCTTAGTACCAGTACACCTACCCTCTCCCCCAGTATAATGCCCCATTATTATGCCTCCGCACAGTATGCTCCTTAGTACCAGTACACCTCCCCTCTCCCCCAGTATAATGCCCCATTATTGTGCCTCCGCACAGTATGCTCCTTAGTACCAGTACACCTCCCCTCTCCCCCAGTATAATGCCCCATTATTGCTCCTCCGCACAGTATGCTCCTTAGTACCAGTACACCTCCCCTCTCCCCCAGTATAATGCCCCATTATTGTTCCTCCGCACAGTATGCTCCTTAGTACCAGTACACCTCCCCTCTCCCCCAGTATAATGCCCCATTATTGTGCCTCCGCACAGTATGCTCCTTAGTACCAGTACACCTCCCCTCTCCCCCAGTATAATGCCCCATTATTGTGCCTCCGCACAGTATGCTCCTTAGTACCAGTACTCCTCCCCTCTCCCTCAGTATAATGCCCCATTATTGCTCCTCCGCACAGTATGCTCCTTAGTACCAGTATACCTCCCCTCTCCCCCAGTATAATATCCTATTATTGTGCCTCCGCACAGTATGCTCCTTAGTACCAGTACACCTCCCCTCTCCCCCAGTATAATGCCCCATTATTGTGCCTCCGCACAGTATGCTCCTTAGTACCAGTACACCTCCCCTCTCCCCCAGTATAATGCCCCATTATTGTGCCTCCGCACAGTATGCTCCTTAGTACCAGTACACCTACCCTCTCCCCCAGTATAATGCCCCATTATTGTGCCTCCGCACAGTATGCTCCTTAGTACCAGTACACCTCCCCTCTCCCCCAGTATAATATCCTATTATTGTGCCTCCGCACAGTATGCTCCTTAGTACCAGTACACCTACCCTCTCCCCCAGTATAATGCCCCATTATTATGCCTCCGCACAGTATGGTCCTTAGTACCAGTACACCTCCCCTCTCCCCCAGTATAATGCCCCATTATTGTGCCTCCGCACAGTATGCTCCTTAGTACCAGTACACCTACCCTCTCCCCCAGTGTAATGCCCCATTATTATGCGTCCGCTCAGTATGCTCCTTAGTACCTGTACTCCTCCCCTCTCCCCCAGTATAATACCCCATTATTGTGCCTCCACACAGTATGCTCCTTAGTACCAGTACAGCTACCCTCTCCCCCAGTATAATATCCTATTATTGTGCCTCCGCACAGTATGCTCCTTAGTACCAGTACACCTACCCTCTCCCCCAGTATAATGCCCCATTATTGCTCCGCCGCACAGTATGCTCCTTAGTACCAGTACACCTCCCCTCTCCCCCAGTATAATGCCCCATTATTATGCCTCCGCTCAGTATGCTCCTTAGTACCAGTACTCCTCCCCTCTCCCCCAGTATAATACCCCATTATTGTGCCTCCGCACAGTATGCTCCTTAGTACCAGTACACCTCCCCTCTCCCCCAGTATAATTCCCCATTATTGTGCCTCCGCACAGTATGCTCCTTAGTACCAGTACACCTCCCCTCTCCCCCAGTATAATGCCCCATTATTGTTCCTCCGCACAGTATGCTCCTTAGTACCAGTACACCTCCCCTCTCCCCCAGTATAATGCCCCATTATTGTGCCTCCACACAGTATGCTCCTTAGTACCAGTACACCTCCCCTCTCCCCAGTATAATACCCCATTATTGTGCCTCCACACAGTATGCTCCTTAGTACCAGTACTCCTCCCCTCTCCCCAGTATAATGCCCCATTATTGTGCCTCCACACAGTATGCTTCTTAGTACCAGTACTCCTCCCCTCTTCCCCGGTATAATGCCCCATTATTGTGCCTCCACACAGTATGCTCCTTAGTACCAGTACTCCTCCCCTCTCCCCCAGTATAATACCCCATTATTGTGCCTCCACACAGTATGCTCCTTAGTACCAGTACACCTCCCTACACCTCCAGTATAATTCCCCATTATTGCTCCTCCGCACAGTATGCTCCTTAGTACCAGTACTCTTCCCCTCTCCCCCAGTATAATGCCCCATTATTGTGCCTCCGCACAGTATGCTCCTTAGTACCAGTACACCTCCCCTCTCCCCCAGTATAATGCTCCATTATTGTTCCTCCGCACAGTATGCTCCTTAGTACCAGTACACCTCCCCTCTCCCCCAGTATAATGCCCCATTATTGCTCCTCCGCACAGTATGCTCCTTAGTACCAGTACACCTCCCCTCTCCCCCAGTATAATATCCTATTATTGTGCCTCCGCACAGTATGCTCCTTAGTACCAGTACACCTCCCCTCTCCCCCAGTATAATGCCCCATTATTGTGCCTCCGCACAGTATGCTCCTTAGTACCAGTACACCTCCTCTCTCCCCCAGTATAATGCCCCATTATTGTGCCTCCGCACAGTATGCTCCTTAGTACCAGTACACCTCCCCTCTCCCCCAGTATAATGCCCCATTATTGTGCCTCCGCACAGTATGCTCCTTAGTACCAGTACACCTACCCTCTCCCCCAGTGTAATGCCCCATTATTATGCCTCCGCTCAGTATGCTCCTTAGTACCAGTACTCCTCCCCTCTCCCCCAGTATAATACCCCATTATTGTGCCTCCACACAGTATGCTCCTTAGTACCAGTACAGCTACCCTCTCCCCCAGTATAATATCCTATTATTGTGCCTCCGCTCAGTATGCTCCTTAGTACCAGTACACCTCCCCTCTCCCCCAGTATAATACCCCATTATTGTGCCTCCGCACAGTATGCTCCTTAGTACCAGTACTCCTCCCCTCTCCCCCAGTATAATACCCCATTATTGCTCCTCCGCACAGTATGCTCCTTAGTACCAGTACACCTCCCCTCTCCCCCAGTATAATGCCCCATTATTATGCCTCCGCTCAGTATGCTCCTTAGTACCAGTACACCTCCCCTCTCCCCCGGTATAATACCCCATTATTGTGCCTCCGCACAGTATTCTCCTTAGTACCAGTACACCTCCCCTCTCCCCCAGTATAATGCCCCATTATTGTGCCTCCGCACAGTATGCTCCTTAGTACCAGTACACCTCCCCTCTCCCCCAGTATAATGCCCCATTATTGTTCCTCCGCACAGTATTCTCCTTAGTACCAGTACTCCTCCCCTTTCCCCCAGTATAATGCCCCATTATTGTGCCTCCACACAGTATGCTCCTTAGTACCAGTACTCCTCCCCTCTTCCCCAGCATAATGCCCCATTATTGTGCCTCCACACAGTATGCTCCTTAGTACCAGTACTCCTCCCCTCTTCCCCAGTATAATGCCCCATTATTGTGCCTCCACACAGTATGCTCCTTAGTACCAGTACACCTCCCCTCTCCCCCAGTATAATACCCCATTATTGTGCCTCCACACAGTATGCTCCTTAGTACCAGTACACCTCCCCTCTCCCCCAGTATAATACCCCATTATTGTGCCTCCGCACAGTATGCTCCTTAGTACCAGTACACCTCCCCTCTCCCCCAGTATAATGCCCCATTATTGTGCCTCCGCACAGTATGCTCCTTAGTACCAGTACACCTACCCTCTCCCCCAGTATAATGCCCCATTATTGTGCCTCCGCACAGTATGCTCCTTAGTACCAGTACACCTCCCCTCTCCCCCAGTATAATATCCTATTATTGTGCCTCCGCACAGTATGCTCCTTAGTACCAGTACACCTACCCTCTCCCCCAGTATAATGCCCCATTATTATGCCTCCGCACAGTATGCTCCTTAGTACCAGTACACCTCCCCTCTCCCCCAGTATAATGCCCCATTATTGTGCCTCCGCACAGTATGCTCCTTAGTACCAGTACACCTCCCCTCTCCCCCAGTATAATGCCCCATTATTGCTTCTCCGCACAGTATGCTCCTTAGTACCAGTACACCTCCCCTCTCCCCCAGTATAATGCCCCATTATTGTTCCTCCGCACAGTATGCTCCTTAGTACCAGTACACCTCCCCTCTCCCCCAGTATAATGCCCCATTATTGTGCCTCCGCACAGTATGCTCCTTAGTACCAGTACACCTCCCCTCTCCCCCAGTATAATGCCCCATTATTGTGCCTCCGCACAGTATGCTCCTTAGTACCAGTACTCCTCCCCTCTCCCTCAGTATAATGCCCCATTATTGCTCCTCCGCACAGTATGCTCCTTAGTACCAGTATACCTCCCCTCTCCCCCAGTATAATATCCTATTATTGTGCCTCCGCACAGTATGCTCCTTAGTACCAGTACACCTCCCCTCTCCCCCAGTATAATGCCCCATTATTGTGCCTCCGCACAGTATGCTCCTTAGTACCAGTACACCTCCCCTCTCCCCCAGTATAATGCCCCATTATTGTGCCTCCGCACAGTATGCTCCTTAGTACCAGTACACCTACCCTCTCCCCCAGTATAATGCCCCATTATTGTGCCTCCGCACAGTATGCTCCTTAGTACCAGTACACCTCCCCTCTCCCCCAGTATAATATCCTATTATTGTGCCTCCGCACAGTATGCTCCTTAGTACCAGTACACCTACCCTCTCCCCCAGTATAATGCCCCATTATTATGCCTCCGCACAGTATGGTCCTTAGTACCAGTACACCTCCCCTCTCCCCCAGTATAATGCCCCATTATTGTGCCTCCGCACAGTATGCTCCTTAGTACCAGTACACCTACCCTCTCCCCCAGTGTAATGCCCCATTATTATGCGTCCGCTCAGTATGCTCCTTAGTACCAGTACTCCTCCCCTCTCCCCCAGTATAATACCCCATTATTGTGCCTCCACACAGTATGCTCCTTAGTACCAGTACAGCTACCCTCTCCCCCAGTATAATATCCTATTATTGTGCCTCCGCACAGTATGCTCCTTAGTACCAGTACACCTACCCTCTCCCCCAGTATAATGCCCCATTATTGCTCCGCCGCACAGTATGCTCCTTAGTACCAGTACACCTCCCCTCTCCCCCAGTATAATGCCCCATTATTATGCCTCCGCTCAGTATGCTCCTTAGTACCAGTACTCCTCCCCTCTCCCCCAGTATAATACCCCATTATTGTGCCTCCGCACAGTATGCTCCTTAGTACCAGTACACCTCCCCTCTCCCCCAGTATAATTCCCCATTATTGTGCCTCCGCACAGTATGCTCCTTAGTACCAGTACACCTCCCCTCTCCCCCAGTATAATGCCCCATTATTGTTCCTCCGCACAGTATGCTCCTTAGTACCAGTACACCTCCCCTCTCCCCCAGTATAATGCCCCATTATTGTGCCTCCACACAGTATGCTCCTTAGTACCAGTACACCTCCCCTCTCCCCAGTATAATACCCCATTATTGTGCCTCCACACAGTATGCTCCTTAGTACCAGTACTCCTCCCCTCTCCCCAGTATAATGCCCCATTATTGTGCCTCCACACAGTATGCTTCTTAGTACCAGTACTCCTCCCCTCTTCCCCGGTATAATGCCCCATTATTGTGCCTCCACACAGTATGCTCCTTAGTACCAGTACTCCTCCCCTCTTCCCCAGTATAATGCCCCATTATTGTGCCTCCACACAGTATGCTCCTTAGTACCAGTACTCCTCCCCTCTTCCCCAGTATAATTCCCCATTATTGTGCCTCCACACAGTATGCTCCTTAGTACCAGTACTCCTCCCCTCTCCCCCAGTATAATACCCCATTATTGTGCCTCCACACAGTATGCTCCTTAGTACCAGTACACCTCCCTACACCTCCAGTATAATTCCCCATTATTGCTCCTCCGCACAGTATGCTCCTTAGTACCAGTACTCTTCCCCTCTCCCCCAGTATAATGCCCCATTATTGTGCCTCCGCACAGTATGCTCCTTAGTACCAGTACACCTCCCCTCTCCCCCAGTATAATGCTCCATTATTGTTCCTCCGCACAGTATGCTCCTTAGTACCAGTACACCTCCCCTCTCCCCCAGTATAATGCCCCATTATTGCTCCTCCGCACAGTATGCTCCTTAGTACCAGTACACCTCCCCTCTCCCCCAGTATAATATCCTATTATTGTGCCTCCGCACAGTATGCTCCTTAGTACCAGTACACCTCCCCTCTCCCCCAGTATAATGCCCCATTATTGTGCCTCCGCACAGTATGCTCCTTAGTACCAGTACACCTCCTCTCTCCCCCAGTATAATGCCCCATTATTGTGCCTCCGCACAGTATGCTCCTTAGTACCAGTACACCTCCCCTCTCCCCCAGTATAATGCCCCATTATTGTGCCTCCGCACAGTATGCTCCTTAGTACCAGTACACCTACCCTCTCCCCCAGTGTAATGCCCCATTATTATGCCTCCGCTCAGTATGCTCCTTAGTACCAGTACTCCTCCCCTCTCCCCCAGTATAATACCCCATTATTGTGCCTCCACACAGTATGCTCCTTAGTACCAGTACAGCTACCCTCTCCCCCAGTATAATATCCTATTATTGTGCCTCCGCTCAGTATGCTTAGTACCAGTACACCTCCCCTCTCCCCCAGTATAATACCCCATTATTGTGCCTCCGCACAGTATGCTCCTTAGTACCAGTACTCCTCCCCTCTCCCCCAGTATAATACCCCATTATTGCTCCTCCGCACAGTATGCTCCTTAGTACCAGTACACCTCCCCTCTCCCCCAGTATAATGCCCCATTATTATGCCTCCGCTCAGTATGCTCCTTAGTACCAGTACACCTCCCCTCTCCCCCGGTATAATACCCCATTATTGTGCCTCCGCACAGTATGCTCCTTAGTACCAGTACACCTCCCCTCTCCCCCAGTATAATGCCCCATTATTGTGCCTCCGCACAGTATGCTCCTTAGTACCAGTACACCTCCCCTCTCCCCCAGTATAATGCCCCATTATTGTTCCTCCGCACAGTATTCTCCTTAGTACCAGTACTCCTCCCCTTTCCCCCAGTATAATGCCCCATTATTGTGCCTCCACACAGTATGCTCCTTAGTACCAGTACTCCTCCCCTCTTCCCCAGTATAATGCCCCATTATTGTGCCTCCACACAGTATGCTCCTTAGTACCAGTACTCCTCCCCTCTTCCCCAGTATAATGCCCCATTATTGTGCCTCCACACAGTATGCTCCTTAGTACCAGTACTCCTCCCCTCTTCCCCAGTATAATGCCCCATTATTGTGCCTCCACACAGTATGCTCCTTAGTACCAGTACTCCTCCCCTCTTCCCCAGCATAATGCCCCATTATTGTGCCTCCACACAGTATGCTCCTTAGTACCAGTACTCCTCCCCTCTTCCCCAGTATAATGCCCCATTATTGTGCCTCCACACAGTATGCTCCTTAGTACCAGTACACCTCCCCTCTCCCCCAGTATAATACCCCATTATTGTGCCTCCACACAGTATGCTCCTTAGTACCAGTACACCTCCCCTCTCCCCCAGTATAATACCCCATTATTGTGCCTCCGCACAGTATGCTCCTTAGTACCAGTACACCTCCCCTCTCCCCCAGTATAATGCCCCATTATTGTGCCTCCACACAGTATGCTCCTTAGTACCAGTACTCCTCCCCCTCTCCCCCAGTGTAATGCCCCATTATTATGCCTCCGCTCAGTATGCTCCTTAGTACCAGTACTCCTCCCCTCTCCCCCAGTATAATACCCCATTATTGTGCCTCCACACAGTATGCTCCTTAGTACCAGTACAGCTACCCTCTCCCCCAGTATAATATCCTATTATTGTGCCTCCGCACAGTATGCTCCTTAGTACCAGTACACCTACCCTCTCCCCCAGTATAATGCCCCATTATTGCTCCTCCGCACAGTATGCTCCTTAGTACCAGTACACCTCCCCTCTCCCCCAGTATAATGCCCCATTATTATGCCTCCGCTCAGTATGCTCCTTAGTACCAGTACACCTCCCCTCTCCCCCAGTATAATACCTCATTATTGTGCCTCCGCACAGTATGCTCCTTAGTACCAGTACACCTCCCCTCTCCCCCAGTATAATGCCCCATTATTGTGCCTCCGCACAGTATGCTCCTTAGTACCAGTACACCTCCCCTCTCCCCCAGTATAATGCCCCATTATTGTTCCTCCGCACAGTATGCTCCTTAGTACCAGTACTCCTCCCCTCTCCCCCAGTATAATGCCCCATTATTGTGCCTCCACACAGTATGCTCCTTAGTACCAGTACTCCTCCCCTCTTCCCCAGTATAATGCCCCATTATTGTGCCTCCACACAGTATGCTCCTTATTACCAGTACTCCTCCCCTCTTCCCCAGCATAATGCCCCATTATTGTGCCTCCACACAGTATGCTCCTTAGTACCAGTACTCCTCCCCTCTTCCCCAGTATAATGCCCCATTATTGTGCCTCCACACAGTATGCTCCTTAGTACCAGTACACCTCCCCTCTCCCCCAGTATAATACCCCATTATTGTGCCTCCACACAGTATGCTCCTTAGTACCAGTACACCTCCCTTCGCCTCCAGTATAATTCCCCATTATTGCTCCTCCGCACAGTATGCTCCTTAGTACCAGTACTCCTCCCCTCTCCCCCAGTATAATGCCCCATTATTGTGCCTCCACACAGTATGCTCCTTAGTACCAGTACTCCTCCCCTCTCCCCAGTATAATGCCCCATTATTGTGCCTCCACACAGTATGCTCCTTAGTACCAGTACTCCTCCCCTCTTCCCCAGTATAATGCCCCATTATTGTGCCTCCACACAGTATCCTCCTTAGTACCAGTACTCCTCCCCTCTTCCCCAGTATAATGCCCCATTATTGTGCCTCCACACAGTATGCTCCTTACTACCAGTACTCCTCCCCTCTTCCCCAGTATAATGCCCCATTATTGTGCCTCCACACAGTATGCTCCTTAGTACCAGTACACCTCCCCTCTCCCCCAGTATAATACCCCATAATTGTGCCTCCACACAGTATGCTCCTTAGTACCAGTACACCTCCCTTCGCCTCCAGTATAATTCCCCATTATTGCTCCTCCGCACAGTATGCTCCTTAGTACCAGTACTCCTCCCCTCTCCCCCAGTATAATGCCCCATTATTGTGCCTCCACACAGTATGCTCCTTAGTACCAGTACTCCTCCCCTCTTCCACAGTATAATGCCCCATTATTGCTCCTCCGCACAGTATGCTCCTTAGTACCAGTACTCCTGCCCTCTTCCCCAGTATAATGCCCCATTATTGTGCCTCCACACAGTATGCTCCTTAGTACCAGTACACCTCCCCTCGCCTCCAGTATAATTCCCCATTAGTGCCCTCACACATAATAAACTTTAACAGGGGCCAGGAGAAACCTTCATCCCCTGCCCGCTGTCCCCAAGTCATGATCTTTTACACTAAGTGGCAGCAGGGATCGGCCGCTGGCAGCCAAAAAGTGACTGACCCAGGACAGTACTGTATTACACAGGATAGCATTAGATACACAGCAGCTGGCAGCCACAAAGTGACTGACCCAGAACAGTACCATTTCACTCAGGATAGGATTAGATACACAGCAGCTGACAGACACAGAGAGACTGACCCAGGACCGTGTATACCTGACTGTACCTACCTATGTGGAGAACAGTACTGTATCACACAGGATGGGATTAGATACACACAACCTTCAGACCCCAGTGTATAATAATTGGATGCCCAGGGGAGGTGAGTGAACATAACAAACAGTGTTATTCACCTCCTCAAGCTCTGGCACTGATCCTCCTCCTCTTCAGGCCTCTTCCGGCCTTCTAGATGACTGGGAACTGCTGAAGCCTATGATTGGGCCTCTCTGACATCTTTCTGGAGACCGGAAAAGGCCTGAAGAGGACAAGGATCAACACCAGAGCCTGGGGAGGCGAGTAACACTCTGTTATGTTCACTCACCTCCCCTGGGCCTCCAATTATGATACTCTAGGGTCTGAGGTGAAATCTCATGAGGTTCGCCCATCTCATACTCACCTCCTGCAGATTACTGCGCCCCACAACAGGATGTCCATACTGGTAATTACCAGGTTGGATTATCATGGGGCAAATGGGCAATTACTTGTCACTGTGCCCTGGGCTACAACCCATTTCACCCTTATTATAATCCACTCCTGGAGGCTTGACTTTTAAAAGGGGAGTGGCTTTAAGGGGGCATGGCCTAAAATAATCATCTTTCATCATAATCAAGGTTAATTGAGATTTTCAATCAAACAAGACAGGCTTAGATACACAAACTCAGCTGCACAGCAACAAGCATGAGAGGCTCAAGTGCATGAGCTCAGCAGACAGTATCACACATGACAGGATTAGATACACAGCTCAGCAGACAGTATCACACATGACAGGATTAGATGCACAGCTCAGCAGACAGTATCACATATGACAGGATTAGATACACAGCTCAGCAGACTGTATCACACATTATAGCATTAGATACACAGCTCAACAGACAGTATCACACATGATATGATTAGATATACAGCTCAGCAGACAGTATCACACATGATAGGATTAGACACAGCTCAGAAGACAGTATCCCACATGACAGGATTAGATGCACAGCTCAGCCGACAGTATCACACATTATAGGATTAGATACACAGTTCAGCCGACAGTATCACACATTATAGGATTAGATACACAGCTCAACAGTCAGTATCACACATGATAGGATTAGATGCATAGCTCAAGCAGACAGTATCACACATGATAGGCTTAGATACACTAGCTCAACATACAGTATCACACATGATAGGCTTAGATACACCAGCTAAGCAAACAGTATCACACATAATAGGCTTAGATACACCAGCTCAGCAGACAGTATCACACATGATAGACTTAGATACACCAGCTCTGCAGATAGTATTGCACATGATAGGCTTAGATACACAGCTCAGCAGACAGTATCGCACATGATAGGCTTAGATACACAGCTCAGCAGACAGTATCGCACATGATAGGCTTAGATACACAGCTCAGCAGACAGTATCGCACATGATAGGTTTAGATACACAGCTCAGTAGACAGTATCGCACATGATAGGCTTAGATACACCAGCTCAGTAGACAGTATCACACATGATAGGCTTAGATACACAGTTCTGCAGTATGTCACTCCCCCCAGATCACTGAGTATGTTCTCATGATGGAGGTCTCGGAGTTACAGGAGGACTCAGCTTTCCCCGGATTCCTCCGCACAATGCTCACAGGTACAGCCGCATTTTCATGACAAAAGACTCAGGTTATTGGGACTGACATGACTTAAGCGTGTGCTCCCCCCTCCACAGTCAGAGGGCGGGACAGGTCTCAAGTTCCTCAAGGAAGTGCCTGAGAACTTGTTATCGGAGAAGTTTGTGCGTCTGTCAGAGGCGGGAGAGTCTATCATCATCCAAGGTGCGAGCGGCCGGGCTCACAAGTAAGTGAATGGAGGGAGTAAGGGATTGGCGAGCCAGACCGGGCTGCCCGTGGGGCAGGCGAGAACGTCTTATGTATGGTCTCTGAGGAGCAGCAGCCGCCTCCTTACTACAGTAAGCCGCAGAACAAAGAAGAAGTCAGAATCTCAGCTGTAATCTGGCCTCCTTCTATCACACTTCCCCATGTAGTCTCATCGCTGGGGTTACCATATGGGGCTCAGCGCTAGATTCTGCACCAGGTAGCTACAGAGGTAGCCATCCTCAACTTGACTCTGATAACTCGCTGCAGCGTGATAACTCACAACAAAAGCCATTGAAAGCAATGCAAAGAAAGTTATCAGCAAATGTTCACTTAATGCGTTAAAAGTCATGTTATACTTGGCTCTGTGTGTAGGTATCTGGCAGGGATGGGGGTTAAGTTTATGCATACAATGAATTCTGTTCTTCCCCGGTCTTGTAGGGACACGCCAAGAGGAATGTGCAGCTTTTATATGGAATAATGAAACCCCATGGGGAATTCTATCATATTTCACCTTAGTCTGGGGTTGTCAGTGTCATAAGAACAGGACACACCATGAGATACCATGACAGCCCAGTCCTCAGTATTCACACCCGCCAGGGCCTATCTGTAGCAGACAGGGCACCGCGATGGGGTCTGCAGTCACCCCTGCTCACAGACTGACATGTCAGGTATTGCTCGCTCTCAGTCATCAGGTTAGCTTGTGCTTGCGGCAGGCGGGTGTGTACAGCGCAGACTGTCACCTCTGTCACCTGTAGTCCTGATGTTACAACACATTGTGCCGTCATGCAAATTATTCATTGATTCAGATTGTCCGGGCCGGTCAGTGGTGTGGCCCTGGAGACAGTCTCTGTCTGGTCTGAGTCTCTTCCTTCAGCCCCTTGTACTGTCTCTTCCTCCCTGTCTTCTCTTTCTCCTCTCTTTATCTCTCTATATGAAAGGTAACTCTATTTCTCCTTACACATTTCTGTTCTCTCTCTCTCTCTTTCTGTCAGTGGGTGTCTCTCACTCTTAATCTCTTACTTCCTAGTTTCTATCTCTCTCAGCTTCTACTGTATTTCTCTCGTATTCTCTTGTTCTCTGTCTCTCTCCTTCTCTCACCTTTCTCTTAGCTCTTATTCTCAGACTATTTTCTCTCTCTCAAATTCTCTTTGCCCTCTCTTTTCCCTTGTTTCTCTCATCTCTTTCTCTTCTTTCTTCCTCTTCCCTTTCTCTCATGTCTCTCTCTCTCATTTCTTTCTCTCTCTCAGTGCTCATTCTCACTTTCTCTAATATGTTCTTTCTTTCTTTTTCTTTCTTTCTTTCTTTCTTTCTTTCTTTCTTTTTCTTTCTTTCTTTCTTTCTTTCTTTCTTCCTATCATTTCTCTCTCATCTCTTTCTCTTCTTTCTTCTCTCTCTCTCTCTCTCTGCCCTCTCAATTTTTATTTCTCTCTCCATCTGTCTCTTTTCTCTTTCTCCCTGTATCTCTATCTCATCTATTCTCTCGCTCTCATCATGTCTCTCATTCTCTTTCCTTCCCTCTCATCTTTCTCTTCTATCCCCCTTTTTCCTTATTTCATCTCTCTCCTTCTCATTCTCTCTGTCTACCTACCATCTGTCTGTTTCTCATCTCTCTTTCTCTCTGCTATCTATCTTTTTCTCTTTCTATCTCATCTCTCTCTTTATCTTGCTGTGTCATCTTTTTTATTCTTTCTCTAATTTTTCTCTATCACATCTTTCTTTCTCTGTTATCTCTCTGTCACTCTTCTTTCTCGATTATCTCTTTATCTATCACATCTTTATTTCCCTCTGTCATCTATCTATCTATCTATCTATTTATCTATCTTTCTTTCTTTATTTCCCTTTATTATCTTTTTCTCTTTTTCTCTATTATCTCCTTCTCTATCACATCTTTCTTTTTCTCTGCTATCTCTTTCTCTCTCTCTTTCTCTATCACATCTTTATTTCCCTCAGCTAGCTCTTTCTGTCTCATCTCTCTCTTTTCCTTTCTTTCTTTCTTTCTTTCTTT